>JAGKTI010023497.1:0-14779 GCA_018397915.1 Birgus latro
AATATTAAATCAAAATACGCAGCTGATGCAATACTTACCTTCTACTCTTTCTGATTATTCATTATACAAAATAAGTTACCTAAATATATCAAAATATATCTGTATAGTTTATCATTCCCCCAGTGCCTTATCAGAACCCAATGTATTTGACTCCATATCCACACAGTCGACCAACCTTAACTTCACTCTTCCTTCTGAAAGTACCGTGTTGGGTGATTTTAACGTCCATAATGTAGAATGGTTATTGCACACTGCCAGGACGGAAGACACTGGTCTGGATTGGGAGCTGTTGGCAGAATCGTTTAATGTCACACAACTGGCAAAACAACCAATCAGAATACCAGATAATCAAGACTACAGTGCCTGTCTCTTGGACCTGTTCTTGACAACCCAGATCAATACAGGGTTGAAGTACTGTCACCACTTGGATCCTACGACCACAATCTCATCAAAGTGTCGGGAAGCCGACAAGGCTCTCCTCAGGCAGATGTAAGCAGACACACAGCTATAACAGGTGTGGATACAAGTACACCTGCTGGACGTGAGTTAGGGTGATACAAGGACAGAAGAGAAAGAACAGGGAGCCTGATGTTAGCTCCATATATAGCTGCGGACAATAGGTATAGGGAGGTGGAGTAAAGGAAGGAGTTGAGAGAAAGTAACTGAAAGCTGAAGAGAAAGTAGGAGAGAGAAAGAGAGTAAGAGGAGTTGTGTTAAGATAGAGGTCAGGCAGAGGATGGGAACGCATGCTGACCTCTGCATTTACTACTGTGGGAAACATGCTGACTTCTGCATTTGCTCGAGCCTCTACAGTGGATGACACGCGGATGAAGTGTGGATGAAGGTGGTGGATGAGTGGGTGAGGCCATCACCCACCTCACAATCATGTGAACTGCTGGCGAACATCGGCATCCCTCGAGGCCAGGACAGGGTAGTGTAGGGCAATACGGTATCAGAGAGCAAAGTAATGTCGTGGTGAGGAGACGTTAACCCGGGGCAGCGGAGACGTCACGAAGGGAGTAACCGTGAAGCCGAAAGGAAGTCTGCTGCGAGCGTGAGGAAGTAGAGTTCCAACGACGGACATGAGAGTACTTCTGTTAACAGTAAGTGGAAGTACAGGCTAGTGTAGTCGTGGGTACAACTTGTGAACAGTGCTACTATTTGTTCATCGTCGGGACTTGTAGAGAGGCTCCTAGTTACTTAGAAAGAAAACAGGAGAGAAGATTTTAATGTTTAAATGTGTTTATTGTATTATGTGCTAAGATACTAATGTAACAGTGTAACATAATACAAATAAGTGAATAAAAGAGAGTGCTTTAGTTATAACAGTACTAGTGTGTATTTAAAGGATTAAATATATAAGATAAAAGAGTGTGCTTTAGTAATAACAGTACTAGTGTGTATTTAAAGGATTAAATATATAATGTTGACTTTAAAGGCCGGAATAAAAGAGTGCTTTAATTAATTAATACAGTCTTAGTAATTAAGTGAATTAAGTGTAGATGATTAAGTGCGGGGGTAATAAACAGTATCCAGCACGGAACTTTTAAGTGAAGTGAAATGAGGTGGAAAAATACCTCATGATTTTTATGTGTGTAAATATTTTGTAGATAACTTTTTTGATAATTAAAACCTAGAAAAGCCATATCATTTTCATTTCTTCCAGTTCCCAGTTCTGAGTATATATGAATAGTGAACATCGAAGTCGCGCATGCCAGTGTCTATTGTTTCACGCTACCAAAGTAATAAATACGGGAGGATAATATTCCCGAGGTAAATATCATTGTTGTATTCAGGGAGGGTGTGACAAATGGTGGCAGCAGTGGGTTAGTTATTTTAATTGTTACCAATAACAGAGTTGGGAATAATTAAAGGAAATAACTTAAAGGAACTGGAAGGAAGAAATAGTGAATAGTGAATATTTTTCCTTTTTATTTTTTCTGCAAATGAGTGACTCCGATTGGAAAGGCGACCCAAACCCAGTTGAGGAATTAGTTGATTCAGACGATTTTGACTCTGTTTCTGACGATTTTGACATAGACGACTCTAGCACAATGAGTACACCACCTAATCCTACCTCTTCGGGTAGTGTTGGAACCACTGTGGGGAGTACAGGGGGAGATATTGCACAGTTATCGCAGCAGTTGTCACAGGCCATCTCAGATAATAGTAAGAATCCCATGCAACAATTCGGGGCTATGAAATATTTTTGTAGTTCAAAAAATCGCTTCTCAACCGAATATCCGGGAAAACGATTGGAGCCAGACGTTATGATCTGGTTACATGACATAGAGATGAGGACCGATGATAATAAGAAGTGGACTACAAGAGGGAGAATGGAAGTGGCTAGGACATTTTCACTCGGTCCTGCGCAAGAGATTATGGAGATTTTAATCTGGGAATCTGGTGGGAACTGGGATGTGTTCAAAGATGGTGTGCGGGAACAGTACTATACTGAAGATAGTCTAGAGATGTTACACCGGGAGTTACTTACTGCAAAAAGGAACCCTGGGGAAACTCTACTTCACTACTTCTACAGGTTACAGAGTCTGGGGGATAGGATTGTCAGAGTACGTGCAAGTTTCCAGGATTCAGTAAATCTTATCATTATCAATAATTTTTTGGACATGTTTCCTAAACAATATGTTGCACAAATTCCTCAGAGCCGATACAATAACCCATTAGAGATAGCGAAGGAGGGAGTCAAGTGGGCAGAAAAGACAAATTCGCCTCTGTCAGAAGACAATGTACTGAAAGAAAAGAAACAGGGAACGATTGCTAGTGTGAACCCAGCAAGCAATGCGAGTGCGTCGCCAAGGCAAAAGGTTCAGCTGAACACTGGGGCGAGGAATCGTACGAGTGCGAGTGGGCCAGTTCAGTGTGGCTCAGAAACTCATCAGGGTTCACGAGGTGCAAGTTCCCGTGCTAATTTACCTGACAATAATGATTGCCGTAGGTGTGGGAAGCCAGGGCACTTCGCTAAACGATGTCGTGCGGACAGGCTACTCCAAAGGGGGAAGTATAATTTGTCACAGGAGCAGAGGAAAAGGATCAGATGTTTTCTTTGCTCCATGACGGGACATAGAGCTGAGCACTGCGGAGTCCGTGTGGATAATCCCGGACAGCCAGTAGCTAGATGTAGGGAGTGTCAGAGTACCGCACATAGTACAGCTCAGTGTAATTGGAAGACTAAGTCACCCGATGAAGAAAAAAAAAAGCCGGAAGAATCGGGCTGGGGAACTTAATAACTGTCACTACAAGTGATGAAGTAGCGAAGTTGGTGGTGGTAAAAGGCAAGTGTGGGAATTTACATTGTGAGATACTTCTGGATACAGGAGCTTGTAAATCTTTGATTAGCCAACAGACCTATGAATTTGCGTCAGGGCCCGATACTAATCTCCGACCTTGTCGAGGCGGTGGTTTGGTGTCTGCCAGCAGTGATGCAATGGACATATTGGGATTGGTGAATTTCCAGGTAGAATTAGGTGATAAAAAATATAATCAGGAATTTGTGGTAGTGAGGGAACTACCCTCAGCCGTTTCCATAATTTTGGGAGTTGATTTCATATTCGCACATAGCCTAAGTATCACTGCCAACTCGCTATGTATAAAGGTCGGGGAAGAGGAACTTGATTTGGTGACCGAGGGAGGGAGTGTTTCTCGCGTAGAGTTCAATTCTTCTTTTGTGATAACTGAAGCAGTTCCTCCATCCGAGGAAGAGGATATTGTGACAAGTCATTGTGTCACGAATTCTGGAACCTTACACATACGGAGCAATAACGTTAAAGACAGCGTTAAGTGGGTGGGAGGTAGGAATGTTTATGCCAAACACTGGTATTTCAATTGCAGCAGTGTTGTGGCCAGGTATTGTAAGTCCAGTGGATAATGGGGCAACTGGGGAAGGAACATGTTTCACTGTCGCGTATGTGAATTTAACCCCTGACAGGATATTTATAGATGGGGAATATAGGGTAGGTACTGTATCCCCTTATGAAGAAGTTAGGTGGGGGGAGGAACAAGTGAGTCAAGGGGAAGAGCAGATCACTAGTGTAATGAGTGAGGATAGACTCAGGAAACTGTACACGGAGGTAGATCAGATGACAATTCCTTCTAGCCGGGAAAATGAAGCATTAAAAAGGCTAATAAGGACACACTGAAATGTTTATGCATTACCCGTGGACCCACTTACTGCTTCACCATACTTTTATCATCACATATGTGCGGATGGACCGGTAGTGAACCGTAGGCCATACCGTATACCAACGAAGTGGCATGATCAAGTACGTAAGCAACTTGAAGATTCTCATAGACAGGGGATTATCAGGCCTTCTCGTTCACCTTATTCTTCACCACTAGTTCCAGTAGTTAAGAAGGATGGTGGTTTGCAGATCTGCTTAGACTTTAGACATTTAAATAAGCAGATAGTTACAGATCCTTACCCTTTGCCCAATATTGAGCATATTCTTTCACAGTTAGGTGAGAATAAGTACTTTAGTAATCTAGACTTAAAGCAGGGTTATCACCAGATATCTTTGGATGAGGAGTCTAAGCCTCTCACAGCTTTTTCTTCACCTGAAGGGCACTGGGAGTATTGTAACCTTCCTTTTGGATTAAAAGATGCGCCAGCTTCTGTCCAGCGTATAATCAATGAAGTCATGATCGGTCTCACGGGAAAGATAACCCATACTTTTTTGGATGGCATCATTATTTACGGAAAGACGTTTGATGCTCATGTTCATAACCTAGATGAGGTCTTGGGACGTCTAGAAGGGGCAAAGCTAACTATTAAATTGCCGAAGTGTAGTTTCGTTAAACAGGAAGTATCCTTTATAGGCCATGTCATCACAACAGAGGGATTACGCGATCAGCCAGAGAAAATCCGTGCAATCCAAGATATTGTGGTTCCCAGTACTTTGAAAGAACTCCAGAGTTTCTTGGGGTTGGTAAATTATTATCGCAGGTTTGTGGAAAATTTCTCCCAGATAGCGGCACCACTCACGAAACTTACTCATGGGAAGAAAGACGTAAAGAACACGCGACAGAGCGTGGAGTGGAATGTGGAGGCAGACCGCGCGTTCTGTGAACTTAAGCGAAAGTTAGCGGAAGATGTATTGCTAGCTTTTCCTCGCTTTGATAGACCTTTTGTGTTAACTACGGACACCAGCGGTACGGCGATTGGCGGAGTTCTGCAACAGAAAGACGATCAAGGGTTCCTTCGGCCATTAACTTTTTTCAGCCGTGCTCTAAATAAAGCAGTGTTGAATTATGCTACCACTGAGCAGGAAGCATTGAGTATTGTTTACAGCTTGAAGGTGAACAGACCACTTATTTTGGGTTATGAAATATTGATTCAGACCGATCATCGACCTCTTACTTGGTTGTTTAATGTAAATGCGGCTTCAGGGAGGATTGCAAGATGGCAAATTCAGGTA
Organism: Birgus latro; assembly: GCA_018397915.1. Lineage (NCBI taxonomy): Eukaryota > Metazoa > Arthropoda > Malacostraca > Decapoda > Coenobitidae > Birgus > Birgus latro. Next base: position 5,433 of record JAGKTI010023497.1, read on the forward strand.
GCCAAATATAACATCAAGGCTGAATATTTACCAGGGCTGCAGAATACTGTAGCGGATGCCCTATCCCGTTTGAGAATGACTCAGTCTAATGATGAAGATGAAGTTGCACTACTTGTAAGTCCTGGCGCAGTGGAAGTAGACACAATAGATTGGGATGTCACTGAGATAAGGCAACAACAAGATTCACACCCAGTTTGGGGTAAATTAAAGAGTTATTTGCAGAATGAGACCACAGAGGTACCAAAATTGCCAGCAAAATTGGACTGCTTTCATTTGTTGCCAGACGGTTTGCTCTATAAGAAAGAGAATCGGTCATTTGGAATAGGGGAAGTATTCCAAATTGTGGTCCCAGAAGATAGCGTTCACTCTGCACTTAGACTTGCTCATTGCTTACCGTTATCTGATCATGGTGGAACCAAGATTACTTTAACTCGCGCGAGACGGTTTGCATACTGGCCCCAGATGGAGAGGGATGTCGTGGAATTTTGCAAACAGTGTACCCAGTTTATATGTTCGAAGCTTTCGGGAGATGCCCCAAGCCCGCTTCTCCGTTTCCCCGATGTCACTGCCCCATGGGTCAGGTGTCATATGGATTTGTTTGGTCCACTAAACAGATCAGAGGAAGGGAATTATTATGTCTTAACTTTCATTGATGCGATGACTCGATTTCTTATCACGGAACCATTAAAGTCTAAGTCTGCCGAGGAGGTGGCTAGGGTGTTTGTGGAGCGAGTCATTTGTGTTTAAGGAGCTCCACAACAATTAGTCACAATTAGTCACTGATCGGGATATTGAATTTGTTAACAAAGTGTTTCAGGAATTGGCATGCTTGTTGCACATGAAACATGTGAACATTACTCCTTATCACCCATCCTCTAATGGATTGGTGGAAAGGGCAAATGGTACTATTATTCAGATAATACGTACCATGGTGGAACAGAACGCTAATCATTGGCATAGAATGGTATATACCAGTTGCTATGATGGCCTATAACTCTGGATATAATCGGACTATCCGTGATTCTCCTTACTTCTTGTTGTTTCTCAGGGACCCACAGATGCCTTATCATGTAGTGCAAGACCCATCTTTGAAGTACAACCTTGAGGATATACCTAATTTATTTGCCGCCATGGCAACAAAGGTTTTTGAAAGATGCCAGGACTTTCTCGATCGTGCAAGCACAGAAAATGAGAACAGAAGGGCGAAGCGATGTGTACTAAAACCACTTTTGGTAGGGGACCGTGTCTATGTGAAGACTGTTCCTACCAAGGGGGTGGCAAGGAAATTGGAACCTTTGTTTTCAGGACCCTATCGTGTAATTGGTCGAGTAAATGTTGTCATTAAAGTTCGTCCCATACAAGGGGGGAAAGTAACCACTTTACACACTGACAGGGTGAAATTTGTCCCAGAGGAGTGTATTACTAGGAAGCAGAATCGTAATGCGAGAATGGCTTATCCTATTCATGAAGGTGGGGAGCCTAGGGATAAAGGGGAAAATGAAGGTGAGGAAATAAATGAGGAAGAATGTATCCCAGGGCCTGTAATTGACTTTAGTTTGCCTTCTCCACAAGTAAGTCAAGCTATAGGCAGTGATACAACTGGCAACTGTTACTAGGCGAGTGCGCGGGGTGCGGGTCAGGGGCAAGCGACAGCTGAGCGTCAAGGCCAAACACTGCCTCCCTCATCTCCCTCACCACACCACTCCACACCTCACACTCCACCTTATTGCAGATACAGTTTGAGGTCACATTCTAGTGTCCCAGACTACCCGTTATGTATGGATAGACCTATAGAGTATCAGACTGCACAAGCAAAAGCACCTAGTGTGACTGAAACGCAGACTGAAGTGACTGAGGAAGACACAGGAGACATATAGTTTTTACTAAATGAATAAACGAAGTCAGGTGAACTTGTGGTTATAGTTTTACGAATCTCTTGCAGATGATTGCTTGGGTTTGGGTGAGTCCATCCCAACTGGAATCGATAGGACCACAAGAGGAGACACCTGCCAACTTGGGATTGGTGTTTTCACCTGCGGGTCGTTTGATTATCACAGGAAATAACTATGTAGTTCCATTTATACTAAATAAGGAGTTGTTCCAACCTCTACTTGTTGCTCGCGACTTGAGTGATGCCATTTTGTGGAATGTAGGCCACATGGATAATGGCAGCGCTCTAGTTGCCTCATTACAGAACACTGTGCATGCATTTCAAAATGAATTTGATGCTCGTTATCAGGATTTAAGCAATTATATAGACTATCTTATGTCAGATCATCCATGGAGTCGTCGCTCCAGGAGAGGTGCGATCGACATATTGGGGCAATTTGCCAATGTCTTGCTTGGAACAGCTAGCTACTCAACAACAGGTTGATGATATTCATGCTAGATTAGGGAGCCTTGAGACGATGTCAGAGAAGGAGAGGTCAGTATTAAATGTTCATTCCAAGGTATTGAATAGCACAATAAGGAATGTGTCACACATGCAGGCAGCACCGTTGAAGATACAGAAGGCTGCAAACATTTCTTACAGAATCATAAGTTTGGATTCACTGAAGACTTTAGAGTTGGAAAATGAAGTAAAGATGTATGAGGCGTTGTTTAACCTTCAACTCGCCTTGTCTGACATCATAGCTGATCATTTTAGGATTAAGTTGGGCATACAAGAGTTGCTTCAGGCTAGGCTGAGTTTAGATATTGTCCCTAACGAAATCTTGTTGGAGTTATTAGGGAATATATCACTCAAGGAGCCGGGTCTACTTTTCCCAGCGAGGCCAGAATATCTAGCACTGTACCGTGATATCATCAAGGTTGTACCTCGAGGTTACATGTCAGCTGTGTGCTTTTATTTACTAATACCGGTGTTAGGTGACCCTTCTGATGTATTTGACATCTTTAGGATCACCTCACTTCCTTACAGTGTGCCTGCTACAGAGGTCTACGTGAAAGTACTTCACCAGTTTAATTTCCTTGCTTTCAAGGAAGACCGCCTCCATTATGTGCTGTTTCAAGATTTCACCAGTTGCAGGGACCACCAGGACTTGGTGATCTGTGAACCTTTGGGGTCAGTTTACCATGTTTCAACTCCTTCTTGTGAGAGTGATTCTTTTCTTAACAGAGACAATGCTACAAAGCTCTGCAGAAAAGAAATCTTAACTTCGTTCAGTCCAGTTTTTGTGAAACTGAAAAACCACTGGTGTCTCTCCACTGCACAACCTTTGCAATTCACGTTGAAATCCGCAGTAAATCCTATTAGGAAGACAGTGCAAGTTGTTAAGGGAGTAGGTAAATTGGTCTTGGGAGATGGCTGTAGTGCTCACAGTGAAGCCTTGACTCTTCCTGCTTATGCAGCTCTCACAGTAGATACTAAGCTCACTGTCTACCCCCATCTCTTAAACCTCAGTACCTCACTCACATATGCTGAACTTACGGCTATCAAGGACTTACCCACTCTAGGACCTAACCTTAACATTACTCCTCTGTTTCTGGATGATCTCCTTAAATATCAAAGTCAGTTGCAGTTGATTGAACCTCTCAAACCCTTCGGTTCCTCCAATTTCTTCTGGTACTTTGTCAATCCTGGAATAGCTCTCTTTCTGGTTTTAATGTCTGCATATATCCTTTACAAGTGTTACACCAATGGCTGTGGGTGTGCATCCTGCAGATTTGGGTCCATACTCAGACGTCGACGTGCACAGAACCCCGCCATTCTCTACTCACGACGAGGACGTGTGATTTCATCTTTGGGGAGAGAAATGTCGGGAAGCCGACAAGGCTCTCCTCAGGCAGATGTAAGCAGACACATAGCTGTAACAGGTGTGGATACAAGTACACCTGCTGGACGTGAGTTTAGGGTGATACAAGGACAGAAGAGAAAGAACAGGGAGCCTGATGTTAGCTCCACATATAGCTGCGGACAATAGGTATAGGGAGGTGGAGTAAAGGAAGGAGTTGAGAGAAAGTAACTGAAAGCTGAAGAGAAAGTAGGAGAGAGAAAGAGAGTAAGAGGAGTGGTGTTAAGATAGAGGTCAGGCAGAGGATGGGAACGCATGCTGACCTCTACATTTACTAACGTGGGAAACATGCTGACTTTTGCATTTGCTCGAGCCTCTACGGTGGATGACGCGTGGATGACATGTGGATGAAGATGGTGGATGAGTGGGTGAGGCCATCACCCACCTCGCAACCATGTGAACTGCTGGCGAACATCGGCAACCCTCGAGGCCAGGACAGGGTAGTGTAGGGCAATACGGTATCAGAGAGCAAAGTAACGTCGTGGTGAGGAGACGTTAACCCGGGGCAGGAGACGTCACGAAGGGCGTAACAGTGAAGCCGAAAGGAAGACTGCTGCGACCGTGAGGAAGTAGAGTTCCAACGACGGACATGAGAGTACTTCTGTTAACAGTAAGTGGAAGTACAGGCTAGTGTAGTCGTGGGTACAACTTGTGAACAGTGCTACTATTTGTTCATCGTCGGGACTTGTAGAGAGGCTCCTAGTTACTTAGAAAGAAAACGGAAGGAGAGAAGATTTTAATGTTTAAATGTGTTTATTGTATTAAGTGCTAAGATACTAATGTAACATAATACAAATAAGTGAATAAAAGAGAGTGCTTTAGTTATAACAGTACTAGTGTGTATTTAAAGGATTAAATATATAAGATAAAAGAGAGAGCTTTAGTTATAACAGTACTAGTGTGTATTTAAAGGATTAAATATATAAGGTTGACTTTAAATCCCCGGAATAAATGAGTGGTTTAATTAATTAATACAGTCTTAGTAATTAAGTGAATTAAGTGTAGATGATTAAGTGCGGGGGTAATAAATGGTATCCAGCACGGAACTTTTAAGTGAAGTGAAATGAGGTGGAAAAATACCTCATGATTTTTATGTGTAAATATTTTGTAGATAACTTTTTTGATATTTAAAACCTAGAAAAGCCATATCATTTTCATTTCTTCCAGTTCCCAGTTCTGAGTATATATGAATAGTGAACATTGAAGTCGCGCATGCCAGTGTCTATTGTTTCACGCTACCAAAGTAATAAATACGAGAGGATAATATTCCTGAGGTAAATATCATTGTTGTATTCAGGGAGGGTGCGACAAAAGCCAAAATCGTTAGTTGCCACAAACCCCCCCCCCTCCCCTTTCTGAATCAGTCAGGGTGACCAGATGGCATTTTGATTGGGCAGATTGGGATTGATTCAGATTGTCTAGCTGAAATTCCATGGCAGTCTTCCTTCTCCAGTGACATGAGTTCTACCCAGTCCCACATTTAATACAAGTTGCAATTTACTAAAACATCGGACTCCACAAAATGGTTCGACAGCAATAGAATCGGAGCAACGACCCGAAGATCTTTAGCATATAACTCTTAGTCGAAAACTACCGAATCCCTAAATCACTTTAAAATTGCTAGAAACCACGGAAAAATAATAATAGATCTCACTAAATCAAGCATCCTATACAGTCAGGCATCCAGACTATTAAATAATCCTAATGACAATAGAATATTCTGGTCAGATCTCAGGTCATTGAATAGTAACTTTATCATCACACATTTCTCCAATAAAATCTTCAGACGGAAACAGTAAATGACCCTCGTGGAAAAGCCAACGTTCTTACCAACACACACACACACACACACACACACACACACACAAACTATTACAGTACACTGGATAACAGGCTTTGGACTGATCGATCACGTACATGATCATACAGTACGTTAACCCCGCGTCGAGAATCAGACCCTGAGCTGTGACCAACAATTAATTAGATGTTGACTGGATGCTTGCTCATGTACTTGCATTTGTTCACACTCTGTCACTTCTACCAATGGGATATACACAATTTAACACAATCAACATATACAACACTCTGACTATGACATGCAATACTTCCTGCTGACACTCCTTCCCTACTCATGCTTCCCTGGCAAGAGGAATTGTTTATTTTGGCTACTACTTTCCCTCCGAGTAGAAGATTTGGTTATGTGGTGGACCTGTTACGGACAAATACGGATACAGAGAAGAAACTTTAATGATCAGCGGCAAAACCTCTCGATGATGTAGTGGGTTCGTAGTTACCGCTTACCACCAATCTCGGTGACGTGATTTATTGTAGTAATTTATTGTAGTTTTACGTAGTTTCTCGTAGATGGGTTTGTTGTTACCACTGCACACAAAATCTCGATAGCGTGGTTTTATCGTAGTTCACCGCTGTCACCAATCTCGGTGACGTGGTCGGTGGTACTTGTTGGGAAGTTGATGATGGACTATTTAATATAACCAGAATAAAGTCGTGAGACGTATTATCAACGAAGGTGAGTTACAGCACTCTTGGGTTACTGGGTTTTATTGTACAGTTATCTTGATAGTGATTTACAAACGATCATAGCGTGACGACCAGTCTCCCCTTTCTCCTTACTTAGCCCTAATTGTGCTCTCGGGCATTCTCTATCCCCTTCTCTGATGTGAAGGGCTTCTCTCTGCCATTATATACAGGTGGGAAAGGATGTTTAGGTAAGGTACTAGTGTAAAAACACCACCACGACAATCCTGGTGAATTCAGTATGGACGGTGGGCATTAGAGGCGAAAGTAATGGCTGGAGTGAGATCCTTGAACAACTTTACAGTCTATCCCCGTCGTAACTTAGATTTGTGTTTTGCAGGTAGAACAAGGGCAAAAAAGCGTGGCATTTTCCCATGTCTACTGTTCCTCCTACAGAAAGAAAGAAAAAAGTTACAAGAGAAAAAATACTATAAGTTACATCTCTTGTGGGAGGCTCGGGAAGGGAGAGTGCAAAATCATCCTGCAGTGTCCAGTCCCTCCTTCAAAAATAAGACTGAGTTACGACAGAGATGCGATTATAAATAGGTCAGGAAATCCCACACATGAATAAGATACCCAAGTGCATCCATGACAGGAATATTAAACAGGTAGGATGAGTCACCGAATTATAAATGTTTCTACGTGGCTAGGTAAATGAAAATGATGTGTCCTTATTTTCTTGTTACTATAGACTCTTTGATTAACTGGTTCTCTCACTGTTGTATTATATCGCAGCATGAGAAAAATACCTACATACAGTCATTATAGTGCAGCGCTTAGTTGGGATATGACAGAGTTTACTATTTCTCGGCTCAAATTTCTCACAGCAAAGCAGAAAAATAAATAAACCATGTTAAATTCAGCTAAACATCTACATACATCCATGACGGAGGATTACTGTCAATCTCATGTAAACAGTATAATAAAAAATAAAATATATGAGTGTGTCCAGTACAGTGAAAGAACGAATCGTTTTTTTTTTATTAGGCGCTGTATTTTGTTTTTGTTTTTACTTAGAGGGAACAGTTTGCGGGCTCCGGGCATTTGGTTCCTTCTTCTTTGTACCTGTCTATTGCCAGATGCCTTAATCCCGTACAGGGTGGCCACAAAGAAATCGCCTCCATGTCGCTCTGTCCTCCGGCATTTCACTGCCCTGCTCCCGGCTCACACCCCCCTCTCTCATAAACCTCTCCACTCCATCCCTCCATCTCATCCTCAGCTCCCCCCTCTCTTTCCCCCCCCTCCACCTCACTCATATTCACTGTCCTCATTAGTCTCTCACTCTCCATCCTCTCATCCTCTCCACATGCCTAAACAATCTTAACTCTTGCACGCACGCAACCACGATTTGCGTTCCATGTGATGGGTTGTGTCAAAGCACATGGACTGCAAATTGCGTGAAAAAGCAAAAAAATAAAATTTATCAAAAAATCAGTTTTTGGCCGATTTGTGTCAAATTTTGGTGCATTCTAGCAGCCGCGTGTCTCTCCTGAAGTAAGACCTTGGCAACACTGCAATGGCTCGTATGGGCCTTACGTAGTGATTAAATCTCAGTGCTCCACAAGCAGTGAGACAGCAGGGTCGTGCCACGTTGCATTGTCCCTTTAACCCAATGTGTCCCATCAACATATGGGTACATCTCAACGTTTTGTCATAGCTAGACCCATAGACGTATGGGTACTTTGTGCAATTGCAAGGTTCATAATTTGCACAATTTTCAAGTTTCAAGGGTGATCTTTGGTAGGCTTATGTGGGAGACCTTCCTCTGTCTGCTGTCAAGTGGGGATAATGCCTGGCCTCACCTGACCCCCCTCCCCCCGCACTCGGCAATTCACCTGTTAGCAGTAACCAGGCCAATGATGAAATTCACAGTGAAAATGATTCCTGAGGTGGAGGACAAAAAAATAAAGAAGCTAGAGCAAGAAACAAACAGAAGTGATGAAGTGGTAATGTCGTAAACGAAGCCATATGTGGATGTGTTTGATAACTGAACAATGCTTCTGTTGCCTATATAATTGTTTAAAAACCAATATAGCCTTGTACTACACATAAATTCGTACCAAATAAATAAATAAATAAATACGTAATTCAAAGTGGCTTGAATTAGTTTACCCTCCCATAGTTTGTTTTCCTTGAGGCCAGATACGTGAGAGAGAACGAAAGGTAAGACTGACTCGTCACCTGTAGCAATATTTATAAGGTCAGGAGGGCGATTTCTCTATGAATTATCGATGTTTCTCACCAAAAACGAAGGTTTTAACCCAAAAAAAAATTTTCACGAAATTGCTCGGGAATGTGGGGTATCGGAGGTAGGAAATCGGTCGGGACGTGACGGGTTAAATCCGCCATTTTCCCCCTTCCACCTGAGGCTTAAGCCATTATTGAAATATTGTGTGTACAGTGTTTTTTACTATACTGTGAAGTGATTGTGCCTATTGAACATAGCTATATTGTTTGTAAGCATTGGGGCCCATTATCAGCCGTTAGGCCTAGAGGCAGGAGTCTGATTTGTTATAGCGGGGTTTCCACTCTCACCCTGCCCGTAAATGATGTATTTTACCCTTATAGTGAAGCCATTACTTATATCTGTGAAACATATAGTGCCTGGATTAGTGAAATAACTGACCTACCATAGCAGGCATTACGTTATGCCATAGAAATACAAAGACATATGCATCAGTTGCTAAGGGAACATGTGCTCTCGTTCGCCATACAGTAAGGAAGGGAATAACAGAGGAGGCTGGGATGGACTCATATGATTGTGTTTTATACTGCACATGGTTCAGTGTGAAATATACGTATAAAATATTGCAGCGAGTGTTCACCGAGACATATTGCGTTCTTTGACTGACAGTTGAAAGTTTACGTAATGATCAGAGACAAGAAAATATGCCACACAGCGACACATCTATGACATTATATACGTATGTCGTGCAGCGAATGTTCGTGGAGAAAAATATTGTGTGCATCGCATGTGTTAGGCAAACATAGTGCAAGGAAGAGAGAACACACATA
>JAGKTI010023499.1:0-14779 GCA_018397915.1 Birgus latro
TGTGTGTGTGTGTGTGTGTGTGTGTGTGTGTGTGTATGTATGTCCATATATATACATATATATATTTGCCTTAATGACCAGGGGTTTCGAACCCAATGGTCGATAGGCAAAAAAATATATATATATTCCTATTGAGACGGAATTCTGGATCATTAACTTATAATTTGTCGATTTTTTTTTCCGTTACCCGTGACTTCAAGGACAAGAAGTTGTCTAAATTGTGAAATAGTTCCGGCTGATAGCATTCTGTTTTAATCTATTGATAATTGAATAAGCGTATTTCTCGGGGAAAATGCTGATTATGCAACTTCCTCAAGTGTTCTCAAAGTTGTTATTAACACACATTACATTATATTCAGAACTAAAAAGACACTTGTGAGGGTCAAAGTCATATTTATGAAGGATAACAAGATGTCGACTGCCACGTAAAGAGAGCTGGCACCTTAGGTTTTTAAGAACAAAAAGCTTGAAACATTGTGAGTATCACCGAGACAGTTTAAAAACTTCGATTTTTTTTTCTCTCATCCACAAACAGTTTAAAAATACGTCGAGTCTCGTGCCGATAAAAAAAAATTATAATAATAATAATAAAATAAAATAAATAAAAAAATACAAAAAAAATTGTTTGCACAATATCAAGGTTTCTCTTACACCAAAATCCACATTTACTTAGGTGAAATCTTTCAATACTGTGATTCCTCTTTTATCGGAATTCTGGGTTATTAACTTCTGATTTATAGATTTTTTTTTCCACTTAGCCATGACTTCAAGGACAAAAAGTAGTGCAAATTATGAAATAGTTCCGACTGATAGAATCCGTCTTGGAGGTAGGTCCATTCTCTTTTAATCTAATGATGGCTGAATAAGCGTATTTCTCGGCGAAAACGCTGAATATGCATCTTCCTCATGTGTTCTCAGAGTTGAATATAAAACACATTATTTTATATTCAGAACTAAGAAGACACTTGTGAGGGTGAAAATGTCACGTTTATGAAGGATAACATGAAGTCCTCAGGTTTTTATGAACAAAAGCTTGAAACATTGTGAGGATCATTGAAACAATTTAAAAACTTCGATTTTTTTTCCCAGCACAAGTTTAAAGTTACATCGAGCCTCATGGCGGTAAAAAATAAAAAATAAATAAAAGTAAACATTTTCACTAAATCAAGGTTTCTGTTAAACCACGAACATCATATCCTTAGGTAAAATCTTTCAATAATTTGATTCCATTAGAGACGGAATTCTGAATTATTAACTTCTGATTTGTCGATTTTTTTTTTTATCCCTTAGCCGTGACTTCAACGACAAGAAGTAGTGCAAATTGTGAAATAGTTCCAGCTGATTGCATTCTTTTTTGAGATAGGTTCATTCTCTTTTAATCTAATGGTGACAGAATAAGCGTATTTCTCGGCGAAAACGCTGAATATGCAACTTCCTTAAGCGTTCTCAAAGTTGATTGTAAAGCACATTATATTATATTCAGAACAAAGAAGACATTTGTGAGGGTGAAAATATCACATTTATGAAGGATAACAAGAAGTCGACAGACTCGTAAATATAGCTGGCAGAATAGGTTTGTAAGAACAAAACGCTTGAAACATTGAGAGGATCACCAAAACAATTTAAAAACTTAGATTTTTTTTGTCTCTCAAAGCACAAGCAGTTTAAAACTACGCCGAGCCTCGTGGCGGTAAAAAAATAAATAAAAATAAAAACGAACCTTTGCACAATATCAAGTTTTTTGTTACACCAAAAACCACATTTCCTTAGGTAAAATATTTCAGTACTGTGATTCCTCTTGAGACGGAATTCTGGATTATTAACTACTGATTTGTCGATTTTTTTTTTTCTTAGCCGTAACTTCAAGGACAAGAAGTAGTGTAAATTGTGAAATAGTTCCGGGTGATATCATCCGTTTTGGAGGTAGGTCCATTCTCTTTTAATCTAATGATGGCTAAAAATGCGTATTTCTCGGCGAATACGCTGAATATGCAACTTCCCCAAGTGTTCTCAAAGTTGATTGTAAAACACATTATATTATATTCAGAACTAAGACGACTCTTGTGAGGGTGATAATGTCACATCAGTGAAGGATAACAAGAAGTAGACTGACCCGTACAGAGAACTGGAACCTCAGGTTTTTCAGAACGAAAAACTTGAAACATTGTGAGGATGACCAAAACAATTTAAGAACTTCGATTTTTGTTTTCTCCAGCTCAAGTTTAAAATTACGCCGAGCCTCGTGGCGGTAAAAAAAATATATAAAAAAAATATTAAAAAAACGAACTTTTGCACAATATCAAGGTTTTTGTTACACCAAAAACCACATTTCCTTAGGTAAAATCTTTCAATACTGTGATTCCTCTTGAGACGGAATTCTGGACTATTAACTTCTGATTTGTCGATTTTTCTTTTTCCCCTTCAAGGACAAGAAGTAGTGCAAATTGTGAAATAGTTCCGACTGATAGCATCCGTTTTGGAGGTAGGTCCATTCTCTTTTAACCTAATGATGACTGAATGAGCGCATTTCTCGCAGAAAATGCTGCTTATGCAACTTCCTCAAGTGTTCTCAAAGTTGTTATTAACACACATTATATTATATTCAGAACTAAAAAGACACTTGTGAGGGTGAAAGTCACATTTATGAAGCATAACAAAATGTCGACTGACACATAAAGAGAGCTGGCACCTTAGGTTTTTCAGAACAAAAAGCTTGAAACATTGAATCACCGAGACAGTTTAAAAACTTCGATTTTTTTTTTCTCGAGCACAAGAAGTTTAAAAATACGTCGAGCCTTGTGCCAGTAAAAAAAAAAAATCGTTTACACAATATCAAGGTTTCTGCTACACCAAAAACCACAGTTCCTTAGGTGAAATCTTTCAATACTGTGATTCCTCTTTTGCCGGAATTCTGGGTTATTAACTTCTGATTTGTCGATTTTTTTTTCCCTTAGCCATGACTTCAAAGACAAGAAGTAGTACAAATTGTGAAATAGTTCCGGCTGATAGCATCCGTTTTGGAGGTAGGTCCATTCTTTTTTAATCTAATGATGTATGAATAAGCGTATTTCTCGGCGAAAACGCTGAATCTGGAACTTCCTTCTGTGTTCTCAGGGCTGATGGTAAAACACATTATATTATATTCAGAACTTAGAAGACACTTGTGCGGGTGAAAATGTCATATTTATGAAGGATAACATGAAGTCGACTGACACTTACAGACCTGGCACCTCAGGTTTTTATGAAGAAAAAGCTTAAAAATTGTGATGATCACCGAAACAATGTAAAAACTTCGATTTTTTTTTTTCTCCAGCACAAGTTTAAAGTTACGACGAGCCTCCAGCCGGTATTAAAAAAAAAAAAACATTTTCACTATATCAAGGTTTCAGTTACACTAAAAACCACATTTCCTTAGGTAAAAATCCTTCAATACCTTGATTCCTGTTGAGACGGAATTCTTGATTATTAACTTCTGATTTGTCGATTTTTTTTCCCCTCAGATGTGGCTTCAAGGACAAGAAGTAGTGCAAATTGTGAAATAGTTCCGGCTGATACCATCCTTTTGGTGGTGGGACCATTCTCTTTTAATCTAATGATGGCTGAATAAGAGTATTTCTCGGCGAAAACGTTGAATATGCAACTCCCTTAAGTGTTCTCAAAGTTTATTGTAAAACACATTATATTATACTCAGAACTAAGAACACACTTGTGAGAGTGAAAATGTCACATTTATGAAGGATAACAAGAAGTCGACTGACAAGTAAAGATACCTGGCACGATAGGTTTTAAGAACAAAAAGCTTGAAACATTGTTAGAATCACCAAAACAATTTAAAAACAACGATTATTTTCCATCTCAAGCACAAGCAGTTTAAAACTACGTCGAGCCTCGTCGCAGTAAAAAAAAAAAAAAAAAAACTCTTTTTCGCAATATATCAATGTTTCTGTTACACCAAAAACCACATTTCCTTACGTAAAATCTATCAATACTGTGATTTCTCTTGAGACGGAATTCTGGATTATTAACTACTGATTTTTCGATTTTTTCCCCCCCTTAGCCGTGACTTCAAGGACAAGAAGTAGTGCAAATTGTGAAATAGTTCCGGCTGATAGCATCCGTTTTGGAGGTAGGTCCATTCTCTTTTAATCTAATTATGGCTGAATAAGCGTATTTTTAGGCGAAAACGGTGAATATGCAACATCCTCAAGTGTTCTCAAAATTGACTGTAAAACACATTACATTATATTCAGACCTAAGATCACACTTTTCAGGGTGATACTGTCACATCAGTGAAGGATAACAAGAAGTCGACTGACACGTAAAGAGAGCTGGCACCTCAGGTTTTTAACAACAAATAACTTGAAACATTGTGAGGATTACCGAAACAATTTAAGAATTTTTTTTTCTCAAGCACAAGTTTAAAATTACGTCGATCCTCGTGGCGGTAAAAAAAATAAAAAAATAAAAAAGAACTTTTGCACAATATCAAGGTTTCTGTTACACCAAAAACCATATTTCCTTAGGTAAAATCTTTCAATACTGTTATTCCATTTGAGACGGAAATCTAGAATATTAACTTCTGATTTGTCGATTTTTTTTCCCTTAGCCGTGACTTCAAGGACAAGAAGTAATGCAAATTGTGACATAGTTCCGGCTGATAGCATCCGTTTTGGAGGTAGGTCCATTCCCTTTTAATCTAATGATGACTGAATAACCGTTTTTCTCGGCGAAAACGCTAATTATCCAGCTTCCTCAAGTGTTCTTAAAGTTGATTGCATAACACATTATATTATATTCAGAACTAAGAAGACACTTGTGAGGGAGAAAGTCACATTTATGAACGATAAGATGTCGACTGGCACGTAAAGAGACTGGCACATTAGGTTTTTAAGAACAAAAAGCTTGAAACAATGTGAAGATCACCGAGACAATTTAAAAACTTCGATTTATTTTTTCCCCTCAAACACAAGCAGTTTAAAAATACATCGAGCCTCGTGGCGGTAAAAAAAAAAAAAAAAAAAAAAAAAACTTTTGCACAATATCAAGGTTTCTGTTACACCAAAACCACATTTCCTTAGGTAAAATTTTTCAATACTGTGATTCCTCTTGAGACGGAATTCTGGATTATTGACTACTGATTTGTCGATATTTTTTTTTTTTTTTTTTTTTTTTGCCCTTAGCAGTGATTTCAAGGACAAGAAGTAGTGCAAATTGTGAAATATTTTCGGCTGATAGCATCCGTTTTCGAGGTAGGTCCAATCTCTTTCAATCTAATGAAAGCTGAAAAGCGTATTTCTCGGCAAAACGCTCAATATGCAACTTCCTCAAGTTTTAAAGATGATTGTAAAACACTTTACATTATATTCAGAACTAAGAAGATGCTTGCGAGGGATAAAATGTCACATCAATGAAGTATAACAAGAAGTCGACTGACGCGTATAGAGAGCTGGCACCTTAGGTTTTTTAGAACAAAAAACTTGAAACATTGTGAGGATCACGGAGACAATTTAAGAACAACGATTTTTTTTTCTCCAGCACAAGTTTAAAATTACATCGAGCCTTATGTGAAAAAGAAAACGAACTTTTGCACAATTTAAAGGTTTCTGTTACAAAAAAAAAAACAAATTTCCTTACGTAAAGTCTTTCAATACTGTGATTCCTCTTGAGACGGAATTCTGGATTATTAACTTCTGATTTGCCGATTTTTTTCCCATTAGCCATGACTTCAAGGACAAGAAGTAGTGCAAATTGTGAAATATTTCCGGCTTATAGTATCCGTTTTGGAAGTAGGTCCATTCTCTTTTAATCTAATGATGGCTGAATAAGCGTATCTCTCTGCGAAAACGTTGATTATGCAACTTCCTCAAGTGTTCTGAAAGTTGATTGTAAAACACATTATATTCAGAACTAAGAAGACACTTGTGAAGGTGAAAGTCACATTTTTGAAGGATAACTTGAAGTCTACTGACACGTAAAGAGAGCTGGCACCTTAGGTTTTAAAGAAGGAAAAGCTTGAAACAATGTGAGGATCACCGAGACAATTTATAAACTTTGATTTTTTTCTCTCTCTCAAGGACAAGCAGTTTAAAAATATGTGGAGTCTCCTGCCTGTAAAAAAAAAAATAATAATAATAATAATTAATAAAAAAATTAAATAAAAAATCGTTTCCACAATATCAAGGTTTCTGTTCCACCAAAATCCACATTTCCTTAGGTGAAATCTTTCAATTCTGTGATTCCTGTTTACACGGAATTCTTGGTTATTAACTTCTTATTTGTCGATTTTTTGTTATTCCCTTAGCCGTGACTTCAAGAACAAGAAGTAGTGCAAATTGTGAAATAGTTCCGGCTGATACCATCCATTTTGGTGGTAGGTAGGACCATTCTCTTTTAATCTAATGATGGCTGAGTAAGCGTATTTCTCGGCGAAATCGCTGAATATGTAACTCCCTTAAGTGTTCTCAAAGTTGATTGTAAAACACATTATATTATATTAAGAACTAAGAACACACTTGTGAGGGTGAAAATGTCACATTTATGAAAGATAACAAGAAGTCGGCTGACAAGTAAAGATAGCTGGCACGATAGGTTTTTAAGAACAAAAAGCTTGAAACATTGTCAGGATCACCGAAACAATTTAAAAACTTCGTTTTTTTTTTTTCTCAAGCACAAGCAGTTTAAAACTACGTCGAGCCTCGTGGCGGTAAAAAAAAAAAAAAAAAAAAAAACGAACTTTTGCAAAATACCAATGTTTCTGTTACACCAAAAACCACATTTCCTTAGGTAAAATCTTTCAATACCGTAATTCCTCTTGAGACGGAATTCTGGATTATTAACTACTGATTTGCCGATTCCCCCCCCCCTTAGCCGTGACTTCAAGGACAAGAAGTAGTGCAAATTGTGAAATATTTCCGTCTGATAGCATCCGCTTTCGAGGTAGGTCCATTCTCTTTTAATGTAATGATGGCTGAAAAGCGTATTTCTAGGCGAAAACGCTCAATATGCAACTTCCTCAAGTGTTAAAGTTGATTGTAAAACACTTTATATTATATTCAGATCTAAGAAGACGCTTGCGAGGGAGGAAATGTCACATCAATGAAGGTTAACAAGAAGTCAACTGACACGTAAAGAGAGCTGGCACCTTAGGTTTCTTTGAACAAAAAACTTGAAACATTGTGAGCATCACAGACAATTTAAGAACTTCGATTTTCTTTTTTCTCCAGCACAAGTTTAAAATTACATCAAGCCTTATGTGAAAAAAAAAAACGATCTTTTGCACAATTTAAAGGTATCTGTTACACCAAAAACCAAATTTCCTTAGGTAAAATCTTTTAATACTGTGATTCCTCTTGAGACGGAATTTTGGATTATTAACTTGTGATTTGTCGATTTTTATCCCCATTAGCCATGACTTCAAGGACATGAAGTAGTGCAAATTGTGAAATAGTTCCGGCTGATAGCATCCGTTTTCGAAGTAGGCCCATTCTCTTTTAATCTAATGATGGCTGTATAAGCGTGTTTCTCTGCGAATACGTTGATTATGCAACTTCCTCAAGTGTTCTCAGAGTTGATTGTAAACACATTATATTATATTCAGAACTAAGAAGACACTTGTGAGGGTGAAAGTCACATTTATGAAGGATAACTAGAAGTCTACTGACACGTAAAGAGAGCTGCTGGTTCCTTAGGTTTTTAAGAACGAAAAGCTTGAATCAATGTGAGGATCACAGAGACAATATATAAACTTCGATTTTTTTGTTTCTCTCAAGGACAAGCAGTTTAAAAATATGTGGAGTCTCCTGCCTGAAAAAAAAATAATAATAATAATTAATAAAAAATAAAAAAAATCGCTTCCACAATATCAAGGATTCTGTTACACCAAAATCCACATTTCCTTAGGTGAAATCTTTCAATACTGTGATTCCTGGTTTCACGGAATTCTTGGTTATTAACTTCTTATTTGTCGATTTTTTGTTATTCCCTTAGCCGTGATTTCAAGGACAAGAAGTAGTGCAAATTGTGAAATAGTTCCGGCTCATACCATCCGTTTTGGTGGTAGGTAGGACCATTCTTTTTTAATCTAATGATGGCTGAATAAACATATTTCTCGTCGAAATCGCTGAATATGCAACTACCTTAAGTGTTCTCAAAGTTGATTGTAAAACACATTATATTATATTCAGAACTAAGAACACACTTGTGAGGGTGAAAATGTCATATTTATGAAGGATAACAAGAAATCGACTGACAAGTAAAGATAGCTGGCACGATAGGTTTTTAAGAACGAAAAGCTTGAAACATTGTCAGGATCACCGAAACAATTTAAAAACTTCGTTTTTTTTTTTTTTTCAAGCACAAGCAGTTTAAAACTACGTCGAGCCTCGTGGCGGTAAAAAAAAAAAAAAAAAAAAAAAACTTTTTCNTAAAGATAGCTGGCACGATAGGTTTTTAAGAACGAAAAGCTTGAAACATTGTCAGGATCACCGAAACAATTTAAAAACTTCGTTTTTTTTTTTTTTTCAAGCACAAGCAGTTTAAAACTACGTCGAGCCTCGTGGCGGTAAAAAAAAAAAAAAAAAAACGAACTTTTGCAAACTATCAAGGTTTCTGTTACACCAAAAACCACATTTCCTTAGGTAAAATCTTTCAATACTGTAATTCCTGTTGAAACGAAATTCTGGATTATTAACTACTGATTTGTCGATTTTTCCCCCCGCTTAGCCGTGACTTCATGGACAAGAAGAAATAGTGCAAATTGTGAAATACTTCCTGCTGATACCATCCGTTTTGGAGGTAGGTCCATTCTCTCTTAATCTAATTTTGGCTGAATAAGCGTATTTCACGGCGAAAACGCTGAATATGCAACATCCTCAAGTGTTCTCAAATTTGACTGTAAACCACATTACATTATATTCAGAACTAAGAAGACATTTTTCAGGGTGATAATGTCACATCAATGAAGGATAACAAGAAGTCGACTAACACGTAAAGAGAGCTGGCACCTCAGGTTTTTAAGAAAAAAAAAACTTGAAACATTGTGAGGATGACCGAAATAATTTAAGAACTTCGATTTTTTTTTCTCAAACACAAGTTTAAAATTACGTCGATCCTCGTGGAGGTAATAAAAAAAAAACGAATTTTTGCACAATATCAAGGTTTCTGTTACACCAAAAACCATATTTCCTTTGGTAAAATATTTCAATACTGTGATTCCTCTTGAGACGGAATTCTAGATTATTAACTTCTGATTTGTCGATTTTTTCCCCCCTTAGCCGTGACTTCAAGGACAAGAAGTAGTGCAAATTGTGAAATAGTTCCGGCTGATAGCATCCGTTTTGGAGGTAGGTCCATTCTCTTTTAATCTAATGATGACTGAATAACCGTATTTCTCGGCGAAAACGCTGATTATCCAGCTTCCTCAAGTGGCCTCAAAGTTCATTGTAAAACACATTATATTATATTCAGAACTAAGAAGACACTTGTGAGGGAGAAAGTCACATTTATTACCGATAAGATGTCGACTGACACGTAAAGAGAGCTGGCACATTAGGTTTTTAAGAACAAAAAGCTTGGAACATTGTGAGGATCACCGAGACAATTTAACAACTTCGATTTTTTTTTTCTCAAACACAAGCAGTTTAAAAAATACGTCGAGCCTCGTGGCGGTANCGGAATTCTGGATTATTAACTTCTGATTTTTCTATTTTTTTTTTCCCTTAGCCGTGACTTCAAGGACAAGAAATAGTGCAAATTGTGAAATAGTTCCGGCTGATAGCATCCGTTTTGTAGGTAGGTCCCATCTCTTTTAATCTAATGATGGCTGAATAAGCGTATTTCTTGACGAAAACGGTAAATATGTAACTTCCTTAAGTGTTCTCAAAGTTGATTGTAAAAGACGTTATATTATATTCGGATCTAAGAAGACACTTGTGATTGTGAAAATGTCACACTTATGAAGGATAACAGGAAGTCGACTGACAAGTAAAGATAGCTGGCACCTCAGGTTTTTAAAAAAGAATAGATTGAAACATTGTGAAGATCACCGGGACAATTTAAAAACTTCGATTTTTTTTTTCTGAAGCACAATCAGTTTATAACTACGTCGAGCCTCGTGGCGGTAAAAAAAAAAAAAACGAATTTTAGCAGATATCAAGATTTCTGATACACCAAAAACCACATTTCCTTAGGCAAAATCTTTCAAAACTTTGATTCCTCTTGAGACGGAATTCTGGATTATGAACTTCTGATTTTTCGATTTTTTTTCCATTGGCCGTGACTTCAAGGAAAGAAGTAGTGCAAATTGTGAAATAGTTCCGGCTGATAGCATTCGTTTTGGAGGTAGGTCCATTCTCTTTTACTATAATGATGGTTGAATAAGCGTAATTTTCGGCGAAAACGCTGAATGTCCGACTTCAAGTGGTCTCAAAGTTGATTGTAAAAACCTTATATTATATTAAGAACTAAGAAGACAGTTTTGAGGATGAAACTCACATTTATGAAGGATAACAAG
The DNA here is from genome assembly GCA_018397915.1 of Birgus latro. NCBI lineage: Eukaryota > Metazoa > Arthropoda > Malacostraca > Decapoda > Coenobitidae > Birgus > Birgus latro. Next base: position 10,511 of record JAGKTI010023499.1, read on the forward strand.
AAGTCGACTGACACGTAAAGAGAGCTGGCACCTCAGGTTTTTAAGAACAAAAACCTTAAAACATTGCGTGAATCACCAAGACAATTTAAAAACTTCATTTTTTTTTTGTCAAGCACAAGCAGTTTAAAATTATGTCGAGTCTCGTAACGGAAAAAAGAAATGAACTTTTGCACAATATCAAGGTTTTTGTTACACCAAAAAACACATTTCCTTAAGGAAAATATTTCAATACTGTGATTTTTCTTGAGACGGAATTCTGGATTATTATCTACTGATCTGACGATTTTTTTTTTTTTTTTTTGCCCTTAGCAGTGACTTCCAGGACAAGAAGTAGTGCAAATTGTGAAATGGTTCCGGCTGATAGCATCCGTTTTGGAGGTAGGTCCATTCTCTTTTAATCTAATGATAGCTGAAAAAGAGTATTTCACGGCGAAAACGCTGGATATACAACTTCCTCAAGTGTTCTCAAAGTTGACTGTAAAACACATTTTATTATATTCAGAACTGAGGAGACAGTTGCAGGGGTGAAAATATCACAACTATGAAGGATAACAAGAAGTCGACTGACACATAAAGAGAGCTGGCACCTCATGTGTTTAAGAACAAAAAACTTGAAACATTTTGAGGATCACCAAAACAATTTAAGAAGTTCGATTTTTTTTCCCCTCCAGCACAAGTTTAAAATTACGTCGACCCTCGTGTGAAAAAAAAACGAATATTTGCAAAATATAAAGGTTTCTGTTACACCAAAAATCACATTTACTTAGGTAAAATCTTTCAATATTGTGATTAATCTTCAGAAGGAATTCTAGATTATTAACTTCTGATTTGTCGATTTTTTTCCCCCTTATCCGTGATTTCAAGGACAAGAAGTACTGCAAATTGTGAAATAGTTCCGGCTGATAGCATCCGTTTTGGAAGTAGGTCCATTCTCCTTTAATCTAGTGATGGCTGCAGAAGCGTATTTATCGGCGAAAACTCTGATTATGCAACTTCCTCGTGTTCTAAAAGTTGATTGAAAAACACATTATATTATATTCAGAACTAAGAAGATACTTGTGATTGTGAAAGTCACAGATATGAAGGATAACAAGAAGTCGACTGACACGTAAAGAGAGCTGCCACCTTAGGTTTTAAGAACAAAAAGCTTTAAACATTGTGAGGATCACCTAGACAATTTAAATATTTCGATTTTTTTCCCTCAAGCAAAAGTAGTTTAAAAATACGTCGAGCCTCGTGCCGGTAAAAGAAAAAAAAAACGAACTTTTGCACAATATGAAGGTTTCTGTTACACCAAAATACACATTTACTTATTCAAAATCTTTCAATACTGTGATTCCTCTTTTGACGGAATTCTGGGGAATTAGCTTCTGATTTGTCGATTTTTTTTTCCCCTTTAGCCTTGACTTCAAGGACAAGAAGTATTATAAATTGTGAAATAGTTCCGGCTGATAACATCCGTTTTGGAGGTAGGTCCATTCTCTTTTAATATAATGATGGCCGAATAAGCGTCTTTCTATTCGAAATCGCTGATTATGCAACTTCCTCAAGTGTTCTCAAAGTTAATTGTAAAACATATTATATTATATCCAGAACTAACAAGACACTTGTGATGGTGAAAGTCACATTTATGAAGGATAACAATAAGTCGACTGACACATAAAGAGAGCTGGCACATTAGGTTTTTAAGAACAAAATGCTTTAAACATTGTCAGGATCACCGAGACAATTTAAACATTTCTATTTTTTTTTCTCAAGCACAAGCAGATTAAAAATACGTCGAGCCTCGTGCCGGTAAAAAAAAAATAAAAAAAAAAATCTTTTGCACAATATCAAGGTTCCTCTTACACCAAATCCACATTTCCTTAGGTAAAATCTTTCAGTACTGTGATTCCTCATTTTACAGAATTCTGGGTTATTAACTTCTGATTTGTCGATTTTTTTTTTCCTTAGCCGTCACTTCAAGGACAAGAAGTAGTGCAAATTGTGGAATAGTTCCGGCTGATACCATTCGTTTTGGAGATACGTCCATTCTCTTTTAATCTAATGATTGCTGAATAAGAGTATATCTCGGCGAAAACGCTGAATATACATCTTCCTCAAGTGTTCTCAAAGTTGATTGTAATACACATTATATTATATTCAGAACTAAGAAGACACTTCTAAGGGTGAAAATGTCACGTTTATGAAGGATAACATTAAGTCGACTGACACGTAAAAAGAACTGGCTCCTCAGGATTTTATGAACAAAAAGCTTGAAACATTGTGAGGATCAAAGAAACAATTTAAAAACTTCGATATTTTTTTTCTGCAGCACAAGTTTAAAATTATGTCGAGCCTCGTGGCGGAAAAAAAAAAAAAAAAACATTTTCACTATATCAAGGTTTCTGTTAAACGAAAAACAACATTTCCTCAACTAAACTCTTTCAATATTTTCATTCCCCTTGAGACGGAATTCTGGATTATTAACTTCTGATTTGTTTCGATTTTTTTTCCCCTTAGCCGTGACTTCAAGGACAATAAATAGTGCAAATTGTGAAATAGTCCCGGCTGATAGAATCCGTTTTGAAGGTAGATCCATTCTCTTTTAATCTAATGATGGTTGAATAAGAGTATTTCTCGACAAAAACGCTGAATATACAACTTCCTTAAATGTTCTCAAAGTTGATTGTAAAAGACGTTATGTTACACTGAGATCTAAGAAGACACATGTGAGGGTGAAAATGTCACATTTATGAAGGATAACAGTAAGTCGACTGACAAGTAAAGATAGCTGGCACCTCAGGTTTTTAAGAAAGAAAAGCTTGAAAAATTGTGAAGATCACCGGGACAATTTAAAAACTTCGATTTTTTTGTTCTGAAGCACAATCAGTTTATAACTACGTCGAGCCTCGTGGCGGTAAAAAAAAAAAAAAAAAAAATCTTTTGCACAATATCAAGGTTTCCGTTTCAGAAAAAAACACATTTCCTTAGGTAAAATCTTTCAAAACTTTGATTCCTCTTGAGACGGAATTCTGGAGTATTAACTTCTGATTTTTCGATTTTTTTTCCCCTTAGCCGTGAGTTCAACGACAAGAAGTTGTGCAAATTGTGAAATAGTTCCGGCTGATAGCATCCGTTTTGGAGGTAGGTCCATTCTCTTTTAAGCTAATGGTGGTTGAATAAGCGTATTTTTCGGCGAAAACGCTGAATGTGTAACTTCAAATGGTCTCAAAGTTGATTGTAACACACATTATATTAAATTTAGAACTAAGAAGACAGATTTGAGGATGAATATCACATTTATGAAGGATAACAAAAAGTCGACTGACACATAAAGAGAGCTGGCACCGCTGGTTTTTTAGAACAAAAACCTTAAAGCATTATGAGAATTACCAAGACAATTTAAAAACTTCATTTTCTTTATCAAGCACAAGCAGTTTAAAATTATGTCGAGCCTCGTAACGGGAAAAAAAAAAAAAACGAACTTTTGCACAATATCAAAAACCACATTTCATTAAGGAAAATCTTTCAATACTGTGATTCTTCTTGAGACGGAATTCTGGATTATTATCTACTGACCTGACGATTTTTTTTTTTTTTTTTTGCCCTTAGCAGTGACTTGAAGGACAAGAAGTAGTGCAAATTGTGAGAGGGTTCCGGCTGATAGCATCCGTTTTGGAGGTAGGTCCATTCTCTTTTAATCTAATGATGGCTGAAAAAGCGTATTTCTCGGCGAAAACACTGAATATGCAACTTCCTTAAGTGTCCTCAAAGTTGACTGTAAAACATATTATATTATATTCAGAACTAAGGAGACAGTTGCGAGGGTGAAAATATCACAACTCTGAACGATAACAAGAACTCGACTGACACGTAAACAGAGCTGGCACCTCAGGTTTTCAAGAACAAAACACTGGAAACATTGTGAGGATCAACGAAAGAATTTAAGAACTTCGATTTTTTTTTTTCTCCAGCACAAGTTTAAAATTACGTCGTGCCTCCTGTGAAAAAAAAAACGATCATTTGCAATATATAAAGGTTTCTGTTAAACAAAAAACAACATTTCCTTAGGTAACGTCTTTCAATTCTGTGGTTAATCTACAGAAGGAATTCTGGAATATTAACTTCTGATTTGTCGATTTTTTTTCCCCTTAGCCGTGACTTCAAGGACAAGAAGTAGTGCAAATTGTGAAATAGTTCCGGCTGATAGCATCCGTTTTGGAGGTAGGTCATTCTCTCATAATCTAATGATGGATATTTCCTTAGGTAAAATCTTTCAATACTGTG
>JAGKTI010023500.1:0-12500 GCA_018397915.1 Birgus latro
TTTTCACTCAGTACCTTGCTCCTTTCCCCCTTATTCTAACTTTCTTGTTTTTTCACTTCTCCCTTTCACCTCCTTCCTCCTTTCATTTTTTCCTCTTTTTCCTTTTATTCTCCGTCCCCCCCATTTTTTGTTTTGTTTTTTGCTCCATCTTTCCTTTCCCTCTCCTCACTTCTTCCTTTCAGCCTCCCTTTTCCCTTCCATTCCCTGTTCCTCTGTTTATCCTCTTATTCCCAAGTATTCCTTCCTTCCCACCTATCCCCTCCTTTCCACTTATCTTTTCCTTACCACTTACCCCTTCCCATCTTTTCCTTCCCACTTGTCCCCCTTCTTCCCGCTTATTCCCTCTTTCCCATCTATCCCTGTACCATTGGCCCATCCTTTCTTTTCCTCTCTTTTCTGTCATTTCCATTTAATTCATTCCACTTCCCTCCATAACCTCTTCTCGTCCCCCATCCCTATTTCCCTCTTTCCTACTTTTCCCCCTTTTTTTCCTTATCCCATTTATCTCCTTTTCTTCCTCTTTTCTTCCGCTCTTTCTTCTCCCCATCCCCTTTTTCTCCCTCCATCCCTCTTTCCCCCCTTCTCTCTTTTCCTCCTTTCTTTCTGTGCCTATACTTTTTTTCTTCTCCTCTTTCCCTCGCTGCCTTTCCATTGCTGCTTTTCTCCATCTTCTCTCAGTCCTCTGTTTTTCTCAGTGATATCTGTGCCCACCCTCCGAACTTTGTTGACCGACTGGATTTTCATAGACCCTGGGAGGTTTTGACTCAAGTCACTTTAAGTCCAGTCAGTTGTCTCCCTCTCCCGCTGCTTGGATAAGAGAAAAAGTGAAAATCGGATGCAGGAGGCGGAATGATTTTTCTTGCATATGTATTTTTCAAAGTCATGCTGAGTTTCTTCTGTCCTCTGAGAATTCCTCTATCTTTCCTTCTGTTTTCACACGTTTTAACTCCTACACAGCTTTCGTGAGATTTATTTTTCTCTTATTATTCCAACCACAGACAGATGTGAGGTAGTTTGTCGTTCCTTGTATATTGTGCAGTTGTAGTCAATAGTTCATAGACACTGTCTTGATACATAGTGATCCTCCAGGCTAAACAGTAATATTTAGCCAAGGTGTAATCTTCATTTTCGTAGTCAAGATCTGTAAATGAATTATACTGCTACTGTACATATAGAAGACATTATTCAACTATTTGCGCCCAGTGTCCTTAGTATAGGACGGAACTGGGAATTTTCATAAGTCATTAAAAAGGGGAACCCCAGTGTAGGGACCTACACTGAAAACATAAAGTGTTCAATCTGAAGACCAAAAAGTAATCAAAATAGACATCACCAGTTTGAGTACTTTTTGGTCTTCAGATTGAACACTTTATGTTTTCAATGTACATATAACGGGAATGGTACAATAGTATTGTACCATTCCCGTTATATCACTGAAAACATAAAGTGTTCAATCTGAAGACCAAAAAGTACTCAAACTGATGATGTCTATTTTGATTACTTTTTGGTCTTCATATTGAACACTTTGTTTTCAGTGTATGAGCTCCGCGATCACGAGCAGATATTCAGAGGGCAGTACACTTAGTACTCTTCCGGCACAGCGGCATATGACCCTGGCAGTTGCGCCGACAGATTTTAATACAATCAATCAATCTTCCGGCACAGTCCCTCACACAGGAACCCTGGGAGCTAATGGGATAAGAGTGTTACTTCATGCTTTCATAGCTAAGAATGTACACATTCTCTCCGATGTTGCGTCCGGTTTATACTTGCTTTTGAAAATATACTTTAGAATCCAACACTGGCGTACGAGAATCGAACATTTCAGTATCTTTTAACTATTTTAAAGGTGTTAAAGACAGCATGCAATTAAACAGTGTTTTATGTATCGTTTCACGATAGCTTGAAATGGTATTAAATCTTATCTAAATGAAAGATTTAGTTCAATGTTGTGTTAGCTCCTCATATGAGAGGAACCATTTACGGTTTAGATTAATCAGTGTTAGCTTTAAGACAGTGGCCACTGTTACTTCAAAAGAAGGGTTTTATATTCCTTTGATGATTGTGTGAAGGCTAAAGAGGCCTTTGTTCACGACAGGAGAGGGTTTCTTACCGTGTTTTTAATGAAATGGTCCCAAACTATAAAGGTCAACATATGTGAAGGCTTTTATAGATGGTAGTGATAAATATAGCTATTGTTTTTGTGCCCCGGCAGCTTCGGTGGTCCACGCCAGGGAATGTAAACATGGGAAATTGGTGATCGAGTGTGTGAGTAAAACCAAATATTTCCATGGCAGTGGAATGTAAGTAATTGCTATAGGTATTTGTATATATTTGTACCGAGGCTTGTATTTGGACAAAGCCACATACATAGTTGAAAATAATGGCGATATTAAATCTGGTTCATTGTTAGATTAAAATGCGGTTTGTAAATATGATAATCGAAGTTGCCATTGTTGTACATAGTTATCTGTTGTGTCTGTTTGCATGTTATTAAGTACCTAGCAGCAAGGTACATAGTACAGAAAGAATGTGAGAATGACTGCAAAATATTATATGACAGGGGATTACTGTGCATAATATGTACTGTATACTTAGTGTGGGGTTAACTGCGCATTACCGTGCATGTTATGTACTGTATATTGGTGTGTAGGGTTAACTGTGCATTACTGTAGAGAATATTAGATGATGGAAGTAATGAATGTGTAAGCAGAGGTCTGAGTGGGTAACTAAATGTCAGTAGTTGAGTAAGACTAGGGTATGTGATGGATGGGATTATGAAAAAAAAAAAAAGATGCGATGATGGGTATGAAAATCTTTATCAGTAATGACAGAAGGAATAGTTACCTGTTCCCGCCCCGGAGGAGATCGGGGTCGGATATTGTCTTCACTTGGTTTGTCTGTCTGTCTGTTAACAACTTTACGCGAAAACTACTGGTGCTATTTTCACTAAAATTACAGGGGTACCTTCTGATCACCTGATTAAATATTGGGCCAAATTGGGACATGGCCCAGGCTAGGCCCAAAAAATGTAAAAGAAAAATAATAATAATTCGTTTTTTCACCACGACTACTTTCAAATCCGTCATATCGACATGAAACCAGAACCTAAAGGTGCATCTTTCAAATCTCCTTCCTATAACATGTCTCATTACATTAGGGGGGGTCACCTCCCAGTTAGCGGTTGGGGGGTCAAAGTCAGGTGGGTCGGGCCTAAAATTTCAAATGGGCATTTAATCGTCAATTTTCACCCGATTTACTCCAAATTTGGCATGCGACATATTTGACTAGATATCCTGTTGTGTTTATACATCAGCACTATGGGTTTGTTGTGTATTAGCATCGTTTCTTGTTTAATATGAAGTATGCAGATTCTACTATGTTGCTTGCTTCTAACGGACGGACCTGTGTATGCTGGTTGAGAGTGCTGTGAATGAGCAGCGAGGTTTGAAAGATAATGGAAGGTAATAGTAAAGTGACGATTGCCGAGGGAAGGTGACTTAGTGTTATGTATCGATGAGTGAAGAGAATTTAATAGATCAAAAATATTTTGGTGCAATGACAGATCAGAGAAATTAATTTGGAAAGTAAGTTGGGAGCGGAGAGGCTAAAAAAAAAAAAAATAAAATAGCTAGAGACTGGTGCCATGAAACCTTGATACAAAATAGAAGGTTAAACATAGTGACTCCAAGAAGACTGCGTGCACAGTAAACAGATTTGTGTTCACATTAACGTAGGGCGAGATTACAACAAAATCAAGAGTTAAGGGAGAAAAACGGAACTGTTAAGAACATGTGTACATTCCCTAACTGGGAAAAAAGAGAGAAATAGTGATAATCTCGGTTGATCAAAAAGGGAGGTGAAAGTGTGTTTACGAGTAGATGATAAGGTTATACAGAATGGATATGCAGTGGATGATGATAATGATGTATATGATTGAGCTTGAAGGTAGAATTTGGCGTGGCTGACCAAGAAGAAAATTAGTGAGTGTGGTGAATGACTGTGTTAGTTAGCGAGGTATGTAAGTTGATGCAGTAAGGTAAAAGGATGGCTCCATTAAATGTGTATGGAGATGCACATGACAAGGGCTTTACCGTTTTCCTTACTTGACAGTCGACGGAACTGTCTTAACTACAGGCAATATGAATCATATGTCTGCGTGGATCATTTGGCCTGTGAGGTGCAGCCAGAAACTTCGCTAGCTTCAATGATGGGTGAACCGATTCATTTCTGTTGTTACTTTGTTGATAGTTCTCTTGCCTTTGTGCTTTCCTCCTCTTACAGTGTTTATGGATCCTTCCCAATCCTTTTTTTCTGAATGAGTAAATTGTCGGGTAAGATTTAGTTCCACCTATGTTCATTACTCACTGCTTGGATGTTGACAGTAACGTGACGTGAAGTTAAATGAAGAAATGTAGGAGACGTAATTATGACAGGTGTCATATGACTGAAACACTGCAGCGATGTGAGAAGCAACGAGTAATATGACTGAGACAGACAAAACACTGACAGGCAGAGGGAGAGGCAGTAAAGTTTGGGAGGCAGGGCTTAGGGCACTGAGCGCAGCAAAAACTTCGGTAAGTGGAGGAGAAATTTTTCCTTCTTTTTTCACTAACAACAAAGGCAGAATTCATATGGCAGCCAAAGGGGGATGGTGTGGAAACAGCGGGAAGAAAATAATGGATGGGCGGAGTGGGTATGGAGAGAAAGAGAGTGTTGGAAAGAAGAAAGTGGGTGAGGAAGAGACGAAACTGAGTGAGTCGGTTGGATAGAGATTAGGCGGGGAGACTGTGTGTGAAGCGGGCAGTCACTGAGTGGGTAGATGAAGACTGTGTGTGGGTAAAGCCGATGGGTGTAGAAGGGAAGTGGGTGGGAAGGTGAGGGGGAGTGCGAAGGGTAAGGGTTTTGGGATGGTGAGTGGATGGGAAGTGGATGAAGAATAGGTGGTAAGGAAGAGAGTGAAAGTGGAGAGTGGTTGGATGGAACACGGAGGTAGAGTGCACGGGAAGAGAAAGGTTTTTCATTTGAACGTGTGTGGAGGGGAGAGAGAGAAAAAACCAGTGGCAGGGGAGCAGAGACGACAGGAGTGGAAGAGAGTACTGTACAAAGGAGTAGGACTTTAAAGGAATGCAAGGAGTGTGATGTCAAATTGGGCTTTCCTAGGTTGTTTGTTGCAAAGGAGACAATGACTGTGGATTCTGCTCTATGTGTTCAAGAAACGTTTAGGAATGTTCCACCAGCCAACCCGTACCCTCAGACAAAGCTGGCAGGAGGAAGTTAGCTATACTATGACTCATTCAATTCCAATATAGAGAACAGGGATAAGTTCATGAAAGCACAGCAGCACAATGAAGAGAGGAGAATAAAGTGTGGAAGGAAGACGGATGGGAGTCTGGAGAGAAGAAAGGAGAGGAGAAGCGTAGAGAGGAGAGAAAAAAGGTGGAGTTCTTGGAGTAGAGAAGGATTCTAATGTATAGGAGAGGAGGCGCTTGCTAAGGAAAGAAGAGGGACAGCAGATGAAGAGAATAAACAGATGTGATGTATGAGTAGCAAAAGAGAGGCTGGGTGAAGGGAAACAGAGAGAGAGAGAGAGAGAGAGAGAGAGAGAGAGAGAGAGAGAGAGAGAGAGAGAGAGAGAGAGAGAGAGAGAGAGAGAGAGAATAAAATGTGAAACGAAATGAGAAGAAAGGGTCGTCAAGGAGAGGCAAGAACCAGGGGTGAAAAAGAATAGAATGCGAAAAAGACTCCATAGTTTCTGATTTTTGGGTAAGATAATGGAATGAGCAGAAAGAGGGAGTAACAGCTGGAAATTAGTGGCGATGGAATGTTGGAACGATTATGGCAAAGGTGATGAGCACAAGCCGGAGAGAGGGCGAACTGGGTGACTGAGAAAGACAATAATGGGGCTGGTGAAGGGACAAGTGTGTGTGCGTGCGTGTGTGTGTGTGTGTGTGTGTGTGTGTGTGTGTGTGTGTTTAATTATTGTCCCCCAAGTAGTATGAGTGTAGTTTTAATAATGCCTTTGATCTCCGTTGTCTCTTCTCATTACAGTACTTTTATTTCTCTTGATCTTTATTCCAGCGCCATTTCTTTGCGGGACACATTAAATGTAATCCTTTCAATCTGATGGCACAGTGTAACAATTGTTTTGTACTCCCTTCAAACAGGAATACTCAGCTTGGAGATTTTCTGAGCTAATGAGATTACATAAAACCTTCATTAACAACATTGTGACAGGTCTTTGGAGTGAAGGGGTTAAGTTTTTTGTACTATTATTCACCATACTTTGAGTTTCAGTATGGTAGTGACTTATTTTTGGCTACGTCGTAAAACACCAGGACACAAATATCTCTAAACATGTCTTCAAAACCTCTTAGAATGTAGTTAAAAATAATCTCATGATAATCACTACAAAAAAGTATTAAACATCTTGAATATTCCCAAAGCTTTGTGGAAATCTTCATGATCAGTGCCAGATCCAGCACCTAAGAAAAATCTGGAGGGGGGCCTGAATTACATTTGAATCCATGCTGACTGACTAGCATATTAGTCGTATTTCATTACCAAGTCCACCTTTTCAGTGAAATGATTCCTTGAAAATATTTAAGTAAGGTAAATGTTGGACACATTTTTATCTACGACACTGTTCTTTTGTATAAGTATTCATCGGTATGCCAAAAAAAGAGAGGGGGGGGAGGGCATGCACCTCCTCCTAGAGCCCTGTCCGAAGTTCCATTATATTTCCTGTCATTTTGTAAAAATCTTCATAATACTTCTAGATATCTTGTTTTTAGCATTAGATTTTGTTGCTGATTTGAAGTTTTCACTGCAAATTGGTGAGTTGGTAACACTCCATTTTACAGCATTGCTACTGCTTTGGTGGTGCAATCTCGGTCGTGTTTCCTTTGCTGCACTGTGCAACATCTCTTGCTGGTATTGTGCTCCTGTATGTGTTAACTGACAATATTATAACTGAAATTATGACTGTTTTTGGAATGTTCAGAATTAGCTGATCAGCTGGAATACCAAGACTGCAAACGTGGGCCAGCAAGGGTTGAAGCTTAGACTAGACGTTTGGTAAATATTACTGTAACTCGTATGATGTCTGATGATTGCATAGAGTATTGTGCGAGTTTAAGAGCACTTTGTAAGACTAAGGATACAGGTATTGCGCTGCTATGTAGAGTATATTTTGACTCGATATGCAGTTTTTTGGCGGTTGACAAAAGTCATCCAAGATTAAACCTCTATGGCCAGTTCACATAACCCGGTATAACGCATGCTATAACGTCATCATACGAAAAAGAATATCCATACTTACTTTACTTAACCTAACCCTTTCGGATTTAAAATCATACCCAAACAAACTACATAAACCTAACTCCTTTGGGTATCGGGGATTACCTGTATGGTATATTTTTATGTGACAGTTGATACATACCTCACAGTAGACCAGACGAATTACACTAATGGTTCTAAAATCAATGGCAGGCATAGCCAGTCTAACGAAGCAAAACACTTGTTCTTTAGCATTGTTGTCAAATACGAAGTAAATTGGCCAGAATTATTGTGATAAACTACAATGCGGTCAGGTCTTATTAAATATATATTTGTTTGCTGTGTGATAAATTGCTATAACAATAAACAAAAAGTTAGACCCATTTTAAGAATAATGATGGTGAAATGATTGCGAAATCACTAGAATGCTGCCTCCCAGTCAGCTAATTGAGCCAAGATGGCTGCCTAGTGTTTACATTTGCTGTGATTGTTTGCCTTTCCTTAATTTTGTGTGAAATGGAACTGAAACATTATTATTAGTACTAGACAACAATGCTGGTGCATAACAAATAGTACTGTTTCAGATATTAATAGTGATAACTTTTTCTGTGTGAGGTGCTGAAACTTGTGACTTGGAAATTGTGTTTCCTGTGCATACAAACTCCCAGTCAATTGATAACGGTGTCTTCCAGACAGTTGACTGAGCCAAGATGGCCACCCATTGTTTATATTTTCAATGATCGTCTGCATTTCATTCCATTTTGTGCAGGAAAAGCCATTGAAACACAAATGCTATCGCCAAATAACAGTGCAAGTTTGTAACTGACAATTTAGTGTGCAATATGAAGTGAATTGGCATTTTTTTTTTTGCGAAATACTGAAACCAGTGACTTGGAAAATGGGTCTACCATTCAAACACTTCTTCCAGTCAGCTGATAACGGTGCCTTCCAGTCACCTGATAACGGTACCTCCCAGTCAGCTGATTGAGTCAACATGGCCACTTAGTCTTTACATTCAGTGAGACCGTCTGCCTTTCATTCCACCTTGTTCATGAATGGCCATTGCTAATACCAAATAGCATTGCAAGTTTGTAAGAAATATACAATGCAGTGTGCAAATTTAAGTGAAGTGATAACTTGCATAAGTATCAATATTCATAAGAGATATTCAGTTCTTAACAATGATGAAAGCCTCGACATTGAACTTCTAAGGAACAGCCCACATCAGAAGGAGGAAGCCCTTCAGCAGTCACATGTTGTGTATAGGCGCGCCAGTAAAAGAGGGAACTGCACAGCCCTTCCTTCCACCTACATAGGCACGATGATGATGAAGCTGGTCAGTCACCTGACCACCCACAAATATGCAAGGGCCCCTAGAAACCAAGTGTGACAGGAGCACCGCACCACATCACCAAGGAGGACGTTGAAAAAGAACACTGAAATTCTGGCCAGCTGCAGCAACAACTGCCAGCTCCCTATACTTGAGGCATTGTATATCAAGAAGCTCAACTCTTCAATAATTGTCCAAGCCCAAGATTTACAAGCATTGTTGATCTTATGACTGAATATTTAGTAGAAGGGGCTGAGCTGTAGTAGAGAACTAGTAGATTTGTAAGTTAACCTCAGGTCACTTGTAGTGTGTTGGGAGAAGTTAAAGATGAGTCTGTGGTTGACTGTAGTTTTATTTTTCTTCAAAGGGAAACTGAGATTAATACTGAGCGTTAAGCTGCTAGCTAACTCTCTCTCACGACTCTCTCTTCTAGTTAGACCCCCACTTCTCCAGCTCCTAACTCCAGCTCCTCTCTCCTAAATCTGATCTAGATTCTCCCTTCTTTTTGGTGTAGGAAGTGCCTGTCACGTGGACTGGCCATCAGTCGAAAGTTCTAGAAGCCTGTATGTATGTATGTATGTTTTCCTCTCGTCAGCTTCCCACAGTGAGGGAATTTGCGAAGCTGTTTCCTGCTGTTGGTGAGAAAGGAAATGATGTCTTTTCTTACTGTATCAGCCTGACTCAGCCTTTATGCTTCTAGCTATTATTTATGATATTTTATATTCCTAATAGCATTATCAAGTATGACGACATCTGCAACAGGCCAGAACAAAGGCACAACTGATGATGCCAGCAGCCACTGGAACCCAACAGTCAATCAGAATTCAGCAACCTAATTAACCCTCGAGCTGCTGCGAGGAGCCATGCAAACATACCACGTGATGCGTTGAAATGGCAATTTTGGTCGCTGTTACAGATTTCCGTGAAATGTGTATCAGTGGCTAGGAAATTGCAACGTTTGTTAATCAGCTTAGTTTTGGAGAAATAATTGTCAGAAATTGCTTTTCTGGCAGGAACATTAAAACTATGCTTTGAGAGAGAGAGAGAGAGAGAGAGAGAGAGAGAGAGAGTGCGTAATGGGTACTGGAACAGATGAGACAGGCTGTTGCCATGCTCCCTGCTTGCCAAGTGGGTTGTCAGCTTGTTCCGAATGCTGCAATAGATGTGCTGATTTTTACACCTATTATTTACCACCCTACTTCTGTTCCATTACCTCCTGTTGACCTTACATTAGATTTTATGTTATTTTAAACAATTTTGACCCATGACTGACTTTCATGGGGTGATGATATTGCAGGATATGCATTGTGAAGTGTGCACATTTGGCTCACTTGCTGGTGCTGTAATGTCGTAATTTTAAGGGTAATTTAAGTATAATATAAGTTAGTATAAGTGTAGTATAAGTTAGTGTAATGGTAATATATGTTAGAATATGTGTAATATAAATGTAACCTTGAACCCTAGATATTCTTTTCTCTACGCAGTGCAGTGGTTGACTGTTAAATTCCATATTCAGATTTAATCTCTATTACTATTCATGGTGCGAGCGAGACACTATTATTAGTAGAACTAAACTGAGCAACAATATGAATGTGATCGATTTTATACATGTAAGTCACTTTTTCAGCCGGTCCGCATAACCACAAAACTTTGGCAAGGGTTCAACAATCGCGAAAGTTTGTCTTCGTACTTTGAATTCGAAATTTGTAGGTCAGTGTTAATAATATCTTGCTTTTGTACTATGTAGTAGTAAATCTAAATTCTAATTGCTGACAATCGTCATAAGCAATCGTGAAACTTGCTTTATTGGCCTCGCCCCGCAAAGTCACGTAGCACAACAACTGCGAGCAAAGCTACAAGTCGTTCAAATACTCATTCGTTTAGACTTCAGTATAATTATAAACCCCGTACACTTGTCACAAATTCTAAGCATCGTAAGTCAATCCATCCATGTGGCTTGAATGTAAACAGATTTTTCATATCCCTTGGTAGTAGGTGTAAAGACTAATGTTGCAGAGTGATCAGTCGAAGTTGTGGTCAGTCTCCAGGATTAGAACAACTGAGGCTATGTAAGATTGCGAGTCGTACATAGAGGCGTCACTTTCCCGTCGCCCTCCTATTATTGCAGGAGAGTGTCTGCGTGTTAAATATATCCCCCCCCCCTTCCCTTTGTTCTTATAATGTAAATCCTCTCATATATCAATGGGTTGACTTGTCAGTGTTCCCCCCTCCCCCCTAATTCCTTCCGTATCATGGTCACTTTCCCGTCGCCCTCCTATTGTCGCTGCCACTTCGTTTCGCCGGCTCACGTTGACTGCCTAATGCCCGTTTACACTAAATATCCCCCCTCCCCCTTTTGCTGATTCACTGATTCACGTAACCCCAGTGCGAATTAACTGGTCCACTATAATTATTCTATCTTTCTTGTGCATATTTGGAACGAATATTAAGCCTGCTTGTATTTAGCCCTAGGAGGCGGTTGAAAATTTATTCCATTTATGAGTGTCGATCCGCTTATATAGTTCCTCTCTGAGTATTGTATTGGTTTGTGTGTGATCACCGAGTTGAATTGTAAAATTCGGTCCCAAATGTATACTCTGTAGTGGTAATATCTCAAGGTCATTCCCCAAGGAGTCCACTCGAGGCCATGGGGTTGTTAACTTCACGTAGACAGTATTATCGTGAATATTAATCTAATATGTGAGAATTCGTGGTCCCGGAAGTGAGAAATCTGGTGTGTTAGAGACATATGAAGAGTTGGTTCAGCAGAGAAGGTTACTGGATTCATGAATGTTAGTATCGATTGGAGTATCCATATAATTGTGAAGGGCACTATATTAGTGAGTGATAATATCATCCTGAGTATTACCCAAATGTGAAGGACACTCTATTAATGTGTGAAAATAGCAATCTGAGTAAGTAGGTAATTGTGAAGGACACTTAAATAGTGGATGATAATACATTTCTGAGAATGTTCTGCTCAGCTGTATATTAGCGTACGATAATCTCATTCTAAGTATTTATCCAGTTGGGAAATATTATACTCATGTTTATCTGCTTCTTTCGAAAAATTAATTCCAATTAGGCTTAGTCTGCCTAGAGATATCCTCAGTGCCAAGTGGGGTTTATCTCCCAGTTCCTAGGTAATTCATTGCCTGTAATGTGCTTTATTTTGTTCTAATTATTATTTTTTGGTCTGTTTCTTTTTATTTTGTATATTTAGTATTAGTAAATAATAGGTTAAATTTTCATTGAGTTTTCTTATCATCCCCCTAAGGAGAATTCATCGTGAGGTTGAGTGGCCCTGTGCTAATATCTTATTACGCGCTCTTTAATAAGATCACGCTACCCTAGTTATTCTCAAAGCCCCAGAAGTCCTCATCATTTTTCCTGGTGGAATAAACTCCCAGCTTACGCTGGATGATGGCAGCCTGCTCTCTAAATCTCTGATTCTTTTGGTAAGTCAAAATTGAGAGCTCTACACTAGTCAAGATTGGGAACCTTACAGTGCTACTTAGCAACTGGGCTCGAGGTAAGGGGTGGGAATGAGAGCTACCAGTTACCCTAACACCCCATAAATTTTGTGTCGTGCTGATCCATATAGAACCTTTGAGGTGCATTGTTGAAAATCTTGCTCACAAGAGGTGTCACAGCTTTCCGGTGCATCCCCATATGACGTACTGTACGTCACAGTCCACTTAAGCCTCACCTCTGATTCGCCACTCGGGTATCTAACGTTCATTTCCAACCACTGCTCCCGGGAATACAGTCCTAGTAAGATCTTCCCTTTGCTGAAGAAGGCTCTGGAGTGCCATAATTCCGGAATCCGAAGTGAAACATCTACATCACTGAGGACACCCCAACAACAGAGGACGTGGCCGCCTATGGGGAA
>JAGKTI010023502.1:0-14778 GCA_018397915.1 Birgus latro
GTCGATGGGTGTAGCTGTGACAAAACGTTGCGACGTACCCATATGTCGATGGGTGTAGCTGTGACAAAACGTTGCGACGTACCCATACGTCGACGGGACGCCTTGGGTTAAACTTGCTATAAAATGTTACTCGTATTGTATATTCAAATCTTATGCTGGAATTGTGCCCCCTTTTCGACTCCAATTTGTTGACTGATATGTTATTTCCATTGTGGAGGTCAAATGAAAATTCTTGCCACTTGCCCATCACTTACAAGTGGTGGATGGACGTTTCGGCCACGGATGTTTGGGCCACGGACGTTTTGGCCATGGGCCACCAACCTTGGACGTTTTGGCCACAGAAGGTAGGACATTTGGGCCACGGGACAAAAAATGAAAAACCAAGAATTTTCTTTACAATAGCATTTTATTTCATCTCACAGTTTACTATTTACATATATTTAAAAAGTACATGTATTTTAAAAGTAAAAAATACATTAATATTTTAATATTAAAATATTAAAAATATATTAAAAGGCACATATATTTAAAAAGTGAAATTTCATTTCACAGTTTACTATTTACGTATATTTAAAAACTACATATATTTAAAAAATTCAAAATAGCACAGGTGAAATTGATTTTATGGCTACACTAAAATGCGCCCTGACAATGACACCCCCAACCACAATGATGGGGAGGTAACAACCACCCTACCTGGGGACACCGGGCAGGTGACAGCCTTCCGGGCCACAACGGCCCACCTCACCTTCTCCCATATGCCCCTCCTCCCCGCAACCGGACAAACCCTGAGTTAGCAGTCCGGAGACATTACTGTCCGGCCATAACAACCATCACCAGACTCAGAGTGGGAGTTGCCTTCAAGCAGCCCCACGCAGCGGCCCAGTAACATCCGCTGGATTTGCTGGAGAGGAAGTGACCGCCGGTTCTTCCTCATCTGCCACCCACCTTCAGGAGCAGAGGCACGGTTACGTCTGTGGGGCTAGCCAGTGTAAGAGCGTCTGTCAGATCTCTCCTGCCTGTCCTAAGACAGGGAGCAGAGCCTTGGCAGAGTCTGTTGGACCTGCCATAGTTGAGTCACCCGCCGGGTACTCTGCGGCTGCGCCAGACCCCCAGCAGGAGCGTGGTAGTATCCGCCGGACCTGCCCGGCTGAGAGTGTCCACCGGATCTCTCCCTCCTGCCGCCCTCAGAACGAGAGGCACCTCAGCAACGTCCACAGGACTTGTCGGGCTGAAGGAGCATCAGCTGGATCCCCTTCCTCCTCCCCTCCGTCAGGGCGCCTCTGCAACGTCCGCAGGACTTGTCAGGCCTGAGGACCATCTGCCGGATCTCCTCCTTCCCCGGCATGGAGTTGCGGTGGCGCCCGTAGGGCTTGGCATGCCCTAGGAGTGAGTTCAGTCTCCCCCTCCTCCCCGAAGCCGGAGGCTCCTGTAGAGGAGCGACTCTCTGGCTCGGCCCAACCCTCCTGTGGCCGAGTGAGATGCCCTTCTACCTCCCCTCACACTACCTGGGGTGGAGATCTCTCCCCTATAGATTCGTCGTGGCAGAGTGTGTGGAGCGGACCTGTGGTGGGGATTCAGTCTGTCCAGCCATCCCCGCCCTGGTCGCCAACACTGACAGACTCGCTGGGACACCACAGCCGCAGGCGACTCCTGATGGCCTCCTCACCCCACCGAGACTGCAGTCCTCAGTCACCAAGGGGAGCGCCCTCCTCCCCAGGCTCCTCTGGGTCCCAAGGCGCCCTCCGCACCCCGACGACGTCCCAAGCCATACGTGGGGCCGCCTGTCTCTTGACCCTGTTCGGCCCCAATCCCAAGGGCCCGACTACTCCTGAGGCCACCTCCCGGTGGACCTGAGACGAGCCTCCTACTATGCCTACTGGGCGTCTCAGACGTGAGGCGACCCCACTATCTCCAGCCGGCCTCCCTCCTACACAGGGCCGCCACCTGAACATCCCAAGAGCGTGAGTGTCCCCTTCCTCTTGGCGCCCCACCCGAACTGTTGTTTTCTCCCATCATAATGCTCTTCAGTGAAACCGGTCCCTTGTGAAGTTTCTCCTTCTCAGTGTGACTCCTGTGCACCCGCATGTGAGTGACATCCTCTCGTACCTCCCACATGCCCCAGTTGGTGAGTGAAATAAACAGTGACCTCCGGCCCAGTGGCTCTCGGTAAACTCTCGCCAGTATAAAGGTTCAGTGCCCTCATAGTGATACGAGGGAAATATAGTGAAGGACTGTTATTTGGCCGGGGGGAAAAAACAAAAAACAGAACTCTACACGCAGCCCCCAATCGGGACCCCTAGTGAGCCACAGACTTATAACTCCTCGTGTGCCACCCTGCTATATTGCGTGTTGCCTTAAATGTATTGTAAGGGATTCTGTAAATGCCACATGAAATATTCTATATCGTATTGTGTCCATCAGTCTGGTTAATATATGTGCAATACTGGTTTGCCTGTGTTTTTGCCCTGTTCCTTTGGTATATGTTCTAACCCGGTCGTGCAACAAGGACCCCAAAAAGCTTGTGCCTGTGGCTTATGGTGTGAGAAGTTGCGCCATTAAACACAGCAGAAAACCTGAGGTTTGAGCCTGTGTGTTACGGAGCAAGAAGTCGCGCCATAAAACACAGAGCACCTCGAAGGTTGTGGCTGATGCCACGAAGGAACTCTGGGACTGTCTTCTTGCCTTCCTTCAGGTCGACCACAAGGTTGTGGAGGCACGTCTGGAGTTCCTGGTACACCTTATTCCCACGCTTGGCAGGGTGAATCCCACGTTCCTCCTGGAGCAGGATTCCATCCACGGTGGCAGCGTCTGCTAGCAGACACTCAATGAGTTTCCACACAGTGGGGTTGGCGTGTCCCACCAGGCAGAAAAACTTTTGTTCCACCCCTGGCAGATGTTGTTGGTTCTGGGCTGGTTGTTGAGGGTGGCGTGGTGATGATGATGATTTAGATTTGTCTCCCCACTGGGAGGACACGGGCAAAAACAAAAGCCCGTCAGAGAAAAGCTGTACAAAGATTTAGGGTTACAGGTTAACGTGGGGGAGGGTAGGTAGCCACAACCCCCAAAATCACAGAGGCAGGTGCCAGAGCAATAGTTTCTGCAGCCAAACGATAGTCGTCATCCCTGAGAAGCTGCTCACCAAGGCCACGCCAAAGACAATATGTTGCGGGACAGTCAAGAATATAATGTAAAAGAGGCGTTGCACTAATGCCGAAGCAGTGAGGGCACGGCTCCGGGTTTCCACCAGTCATCTGGTTATACCATGGATATCCCAGACGCAACCGGCGAAGCTTGACAAGAAGGTGATTGGGTGTGCCGGTGGGTACATCAACAGGTGTATAGGTTGTAGCAATGGCATTCCAGGTGGCAGAGCGAGAGCCTTCGTATGCCAAGAATTTATGATCTTCCCGGGAAAGACAGTGGACAGCGTCAGTTACTTGTCGCAAGATGCGAGATAAGCTAGGTCGTAACGGAAAGGTGATGATAGGGAGAGTGCAGGCAAGGTGAGCAGCAGTAGCAGCACGCTCATTGCCCATAATTCCAACGTGTCCAGGAATCCAGTGTAGATAAATTTCACCTCCCCGGCTAGCGATGGTAGTTGCAACAGCCAGGATGGAGGTAAGTAGGAACCTGTTGTCTGTGAAATTGACTGCTGCAGGCCATGTATAGAAGAGAGCGAGTCTGTATGTATAATGATGCGCCGATGGAAGTGGCGATCGGCATGTTGAAGAGCACCAAGGATAGCAACAAGCTCAGTTTGGTAGGCTGAAGTGCCAGAGGTGACACACCAGGACTCAACCCACTCGTCACAAATAAAAGCAGCGCCTGCAGTCCCATCAGCACCCACAGACCCATCTGTATAATAGACGGCATACGACGCAATCCATCCTGTTGAAGAAGAGCAGGAAGAGAGGCCCTTGGGTTTGCCACAGTAGGCCCAACACTCCTAATCACAGGAGGAAGCCAGGGTGGTGCTGGAGCATAGGCAGGGTCAGGCAAATCAGGACCACCCCTGACGGCATCAGCGGCATCAAGTCTGCGAACTGCGTTGGCGGCAAGGAGAATCCAATCACCTCCAGGGCGTGGATTCGGGGGCTGATCAAGTGTTCGCCGGAGGAGAACAGAGACAGGAAGGTGGGGCCGGTGCCTGCATAGCTTAGCAGCGACAGCTGCTGTTTGTGCCCAAATGCGATGTTGCAGAGATGGGAAGCCGCTCTCAGCCCGAAGATTAACAAGATGTGTCCATGGTGGCGCCCCAAGCATCACACGTAGGGCAGTATTTTGTACCAATTCCAGGGAACGATGGAGCGACTCTGAGATCCCAATGAGACATACAGCCCCATAATCCACAAGGGATCAGATGGCATGGGTGTAAAAGGTTCGCAGGACGCTGTACGAGGCACCCATATTGCGGCTAGAAAGGGCTTTGAGGGCAGAGATGCAAGTAGCTGCCCGTTCCCGTACATACCTCACATGGCTGGCAAACTTTAGATGGCTGTCGAACCAGACGCCTAGGTACTGGTGACATTGTACAAAGGCAAGGCGTTGACCCCCAAGGAGGAGGGGACGGTCTGGGTGGCGAAGACCAAAAGGTAGGCATTTGGTCTTGTTAAAGTTGATTTTTAGACCAAGCTCGCAACATTTGTCATGAAGGCGGGCGAGTGCAGTTGGTGCCTGGGTATAGCAGTTTCGCCCAGAGAAGATCAATGCTAAGTCATCTGCATAGGACAGTAGGGAAATCCCTACCATAGTCAACAGTGAGCAGTTCCTTTATCAACACATTAAATAAAAGAGGACTGAGAACACTGCCCTGGGGTGTGCCATTGACGTGTGGATAAGGGGGGGATATTTTGCCCTGGAATCGCACACAAGCAGCTCGGTCGAGGAAGAAGTCCCTCACCCATGAGAGGAGGCGACCACCCATGCCCTTGGCTGCGAGGGCTGCCAGTACTGCATCCGGGTTGGCAAGTTCAAACGCCTTCTCGAGATCGAGGAAGACAGCNAGATGGCTGTCGAACCAGACGCCTAGGTACTGGTGACATCGTACAAAGGCAAGGCGTTGACCCCCAAGGAGGAGGGGACGGTCTGGGTGGCGAAGACCGAAAGGTAGGCATTTGGTCTTGTTAAAGTTGATTTTTAGACCAAGTTCGCAACATTTGTCATGAAGGCGGGCGAGTGCAGTTGGTGCCTGGGTATAGCAGTTTCGCCCGGAGAAGACCAATGCTAAGTCATCTGCATAGGACAGTAGGGAAATCCCTTGACCATAGTCAACAGTGAGCAGTTCCTCTATCAACACATTAAATAAAAGAGGACTGAGAACACTGCCCTGGGGTGTGCCATTGACGTGTGGATAAGGGGGGGATATTTTGCCCTGGAATCACACACAAGTGGCTCGGTCGAGGAAGAAGTCCCTCACCCATGAGAGGAGGCGACCACCCATGCCCTTGGCTGTGAGGGCTGCCAGTACTGCAACTGGGTTGGCAAGTTCAAACGCCTTCTCGAGATCGAGGAAGACAGCCATGCCACGACCACTCCTCAGTTCGCCAAGAAAGAAGGCCAAGCAGTGCTGAGCACTCCTGCCAGGGAGGTAAGCGAAGAGCCGTGGATGGAGCGGTTCCAACCTCCAGGCAAGACGAGAGAGGACTAGCCTCTCAGCAGTCTTGGCAATACAGCTGAGGAGAGATATCGGTCTCATGGAGTCCGGGTTGTGTGGCTTAGGGATGGGGTGAATAATGGCTGTCTTCCACGATCCCGGGAGGCGCCCTTCAAGCCATGAGTGATTAAACAGATCCAGGATACGGGCCTTCCCTCCTTGGCTGGTGCGAGCCAAGAGGGAGTAGACAAGGCCATCAGGGCCAGGAGCCGTATCCTTTCTGCTGCTTAACACTCGCCCCAGCTCCCTAACAGTGAATAGGTGGTCCGCAACGTCAGGTCGAGAGCAAGCAGCCTCAACCAAGGTCCTACGGGGGCCAGCGAGACGAGCTTGGAGATCACCGATAGACTGTGGGAGGCTAGTGGGGGCAGTACGGGCAGCAAAATGAGAAGCAAGGCGAAGTGCCTCGCCAGCAGGGTCAGGATGTGAGGGTGTTCTTGTCGGTCGGGGGGAGTAAACGGACTTAATCCGCGCCCACATCTCACCAAGTGTGGAGTGGGAATCTAGCGACCTGCACCACCTCATCCAAGCCTCGTCCCGAATGCGGCGCTTTTCCTGCGAGACGTGTCGCTCCACTGCGGCCAGGTATCTCCTGGTCAGAGAAGAAGGCCACTGACGGTAGGTCTTGCGGGCCGAGTTCAGCCGATGGTTAAGCTCTTGGACCCGCTCGTTGTAGAACCAGTGGTCCTTGATGAAAACCATAGGGCGCTTAGTGAGGGGAATACTGGCCGCAGCGGCGCGACGTAAGGCATGGGCAACCTGCTCAGCATGCTCCTCAAGGGAATGCGGGGGAACAACAGTTCCCATAGCGACCTCCACAGCCTGTGCATACTCTGGCCAGGGTGCACGCCATAAGTCCCAGTAGGGAGGAGGCGGCGGGGGAGATGGAAGAGGAGCCGCCTGCCATTCCATCACCACAGCGAAGTGATCGCTGGTGAGGAATGAATGCAGGGACCACGTCAACACACTAGCAAGACATGCAGAGGCTATGGAAAGGTCGAGCCTGCCGCCACATGCATGGGCTCGGACAAGTTGTTTAGTAAGGAGATCCCCGCAGTTTCCTCGAGGGCCATGACAACATGTCGTCCTGCCTCATTCGCCGGAAGGGACGAGGAGAGGATAGGGTGGTGAGCATTAAAGTCTCCCCCAATGACTGTGGGCACAGCAGCAGCGTGATTTAAAAGCTCCCCAACGTCTAGGGTCCCACTGTGACTTTTATAGATATTATATAGAGTTAAGGAAGTTGTGGCAAGCTGCAGGGTTACAGCTTGAACTTCAACACCCTCTCCACAGTGAATAGGAGGGTTGCACTCTGTGCAGGGGAAGTAGTCCTTCACAAGGATGGCTCAAGCCCGAGTAGTGCCCCGGACCCTAGGTAGAAAGTATCCGTTGTAGCCTTGGAGTCTAAAAGGGGAGCCGTGAGGAGGAAGCATCTCCTGTAAAAGGAATACATGGATATTCTCCGTGTCAGCCACTTCCTGGAGGTGAGGGAGCTTACTCCACGCCCCCAAACAGTTCCACTGCAATACACGGAGGTAGGCAGGAGTGGTTAGAGTGGGGAAAGGTGAGCAGTCCTGTGCAGGAGACATGGAGCATTGCACTCTGCCTCCACCATTGCCGAAGCTAGGGGGAGCCTTGGTGAGGTGGGGACTGGTCCTTGAGGGTGTGCAGGCTGGCACCGGGGGGCAGGAGCTCTGCATTTTTCCTTTGTCACTGCTGAGGCTGGGGCAAGTGCCGGTGGAGGTGTGACTAGGCCTGGAGAGAAGACTGTCTGCCGCTGACGATGAGTAGTCCTTCGCTCTGCCTCTACCACTGCTGAGGCTGGTGCTGGCCCTGGGGAGGCGGTGACCTGGGCTTGGCGGCAATGCTGAGGAAGTGGAGCAGAAGGCACCTTGGCCCTGGCTGGCACCTTGGCCCTGGCTGGCTCCTTGACCCTGGCTGGTTTCTTGGCCCTGGCTGGCACCTTGACCCTCACTAATTTGACCTGAGATACAGGATGAGGAGCAGAAGGAGAGGGGGGAGGCCGCTTTTTCGCTTCCACCATCTCTGCTAAAGTCTTGTCGACTGTATCCAGAAGGGGCGTTGAGTCTATTCTCTTGCCATGGAGCTCCCCCAGGAGCAGAGCCAAGCACTGGGCTGTCTCCCTTCCAAAAGCCCGCAGATCATCCTCGGTGAAAGGAACCTGAGGAGAGCCTGCTGCGGAGGGTGAAGGTGGAGCAGGTATGTTGGTCGGTGGCGGGGTCACGGCTGGTGCAGGATGATGGACCTCCACTGTCACTGACTGATGCATGGGGACCGATGGGAGAGGCGGAAAAGCACTCTCGTCTAGAGCCGGAGGGGGAGGAGCTGCCGCACTGCGCTGCTGACCCCAGACAAAGGTCCCTGGTGGTGCAGGCGTAGTACTGGTTGCTTGCTGCTGCTGAACCCAGGCCACCTGTCGTTCTTGTCCCCGCAGGACTTGTGCGGCTCTGATTGGGCAGCTTGGGTGCCAAGCATGGTGCGGGCCAGCGCAGTTGAGACAACGGGAGGTGATTACTTCCTTGGCCTTGAACTTGGTCAGGCAATGGTCTGTCTCGTGTGGTCCGCTGCACATTCCACAAACTACAGGCCTGCGGCATGTGGCTCGGTGGTGTCCATACCGCTGACACCGGTAGCAGCGGAGTGGTTCGGGAGTGTAGGGACAGAGGAAGTAGGTGCCCCAGTTCCCTAGATTGATGGAAGGCAGCAGAGGACCCCGGAGGGTGACAAGGACCTGGCGTGTCTCCTCCCTGGTGCGCTGCCTTTGACAACGGGTAGCCTCTTCTACCTGAGGGTGGTGCAAAAGAAGGTCAACTGGCATCCTCAGGGGATACCCCGTGACGATTGCCCTGGTCGACCGTAGCCCTGGACTGAGCTCGACAAGTTTGATAGGGGAGGCCTTGTCCACTGCCGCCGTTCGTAAGAGATCGTATGATGCTTCGTCCTTGGGTACTAAAACCGAGCTCCCATCCTTCCCAATGACATTGGAAGTCCTGAGTCCTGGCAGGTGATGTTCGAGGCCTGCTACTGCATCGTAACTGGTCACGTGGCCTTCCTGCAGAGGCACACAAAAGGCTGGAAATTGTGAGCGGGTAGGAGGGGGCACAGCCACTGTCACTGAAGGGCGAGCAGCCAGAGGAGTCCTGTGAGGAGTCCCTGAGCGTCGTGCCGGGGTGGGACCGTTTCCCTGTCTGCGATCCCGGGACCTCTTAGTGGCAACTAGCGTGAAGCCCTCAGCATCAACACGGTCAGGAGCAGCAGCAGAAGAGGCTACAGGAGTGTCAGGGGCATCGCTTTCCACGGCCATCCGTTCGTGGATGCGAGCAGCCATGGTAGGCCGTGGTATGGTAGAAGGATTGCAAACGTCAGGCTGACAGAATGGTGGAAGCATCAGCTGAGGAAATCGGCAGAGAGGGGTGTGCATCCTCGGTAACTGAGGAGTGGGAGCTAGAGGTGGAAGCGCGACGCTCCCTCTTACTCCCCATAGCGCCTGCAGGCCTAGCAGAACCTTGCCTCTGAGGCACAGGTTGCGGGATGATGAAGGGCCTCGAAGGAGGCACATCCTGAGGAGGCTCCATGACAGAAATACTCACAGACAACTAGCAGACTACACACACACTCACAGACACACACAGTCACGACAAAAACGAAAGAAAAACGGCCAGTTCCCTACAGTAACGGGCGCCTAAACTCCCCACCCTCTAAAGGGCGACGCAGGAGACCCGTTACTGCCCCGTGAGGGACTTCCCTAGTCTAACAGAGCCGCCCTCACTGCCTCCTTTAACCAGGCCCTAATGGCCCCCCCTCATGGAAGTGCCCTAACGGCACTCCTTCAGGGTTCGGCGTCGTACTACAGTGAGGGACACTAACGGCGGGCCGGAAAACACACACACACACACACACACACACTCACAGAGAGCAAGACAGCAGTCTACTCTTCTGAAACAGTCCCTGAAAAAGTAGGAAAACTCAGAAAAATTCTCCTCAGTGTCTAAGTCCAACAACTGCCCAAAACGGACTAAACTCCCAAAAATCTTCCTCTATTACTGAGACTAAGTCCAGTGTGAGAGAGAGACGGGCCAGAGGTCTGCACAACACACTAGCTGGACCTGGAGAGGGTGGCGTGGTGCATATTCCACTTCTCGGGTGGGAACATGGGTGGCGTGCGGGGGCTGACGTGGTTATGTAGCAGCTGAAATGCAGAAAAACACCGACGGCTACCGCTGTGCACCGTCGTTCCCACCAGACTCCCTCCTCTCCACGTCTCCCCTTATTCATCAACTTCCTCCTAGTTTAATACAAACAACCCTCCCGTCATACAAAGAACTGCAAACTGAAGCTTCGCTCCTCTGTCCCACTCAACCACATAAGCAGTACAAAATACATACAAAAGGACGTAAAAACTACGAAATATAAGCCAAATGACATTAGGAAACAAAATTATGTTTCGTGGCCCAAACGTCCAATTTTGGTGACCCCCGTGGCCAAAACGTCCTCGGTCAGTGGCCCACGGCGAAAACGTCCGTGGCCCACACATTCGTGGCCGAAACGTCCTACATTCCTTACAAGTAACCCCAATTCCATTCATTTGATTGCCCACGGCGACTCAAGGCTTACACGCAATCCTCTCATCTTTATGCCTTGAATAGCCTACTGTATGAGAGATTCAGTGCATTTACCTGTATTATGAACAATTCATGCAAGAAGTTGAACTGTTTGTATTAGAGAGAGAGAAAGTATGCGTGTGTGTGTGTGTATGTGTTTTAAACCGTGAAAATTAATCAAAACTGCTTACATAATAAATTTACTGTAGATCTGGGAGCACTGGTTACTTTCATACTATACTAACTTGTACAGATATTTCTCTGAAACTACTTTTCCAAAGCAAATGCAAGTCAAGGTGACGAGGGTTACTTGTAAATTAAAAATCTTCATTTAGGGTATTTTTCCTTCAAAGATTAACATTACAGTACGTTTTATCTTCTCTGTATAAGTCTGTTTAAATCATTTTCTCTCTCTATTTGGCTATGTATTCGCTAGAGATCATTGCACATACATTCTGGTGTTTTTCCATGTACAGGAGTTTCTGAGGTTATTTCATTTTTGTAACTGGGTTTGAGCTGAAAATTTATGAAGACCATAGATCCATCCATCCATCCATTATCCAATCCTATGTCGTCCCACAGAGGAATGTAGGAGCCCGGGGCTAGGCAAGTTGGTCCTGACATTTAAGATGAGAGTGACCAGCCTCACTCATCCCTGGGTGGCATTACATGAGTACTATACCCCAACCACCCGTTGGATATAAACCTTCACCGGCTCAATCCGATTGGAGTGCCGTAATTACTCACTAAACCACCAGGCGCCAAAATTTGGTTATATGGTTACCACCCAGCGTAGTAAATGGTTTCCTGGTGTACAGGAAACCATTTGGCTTGTCACTCAGTGTGGAGTCACCCACAGGCAGAAGGATGAGGAAAGAATGAAGGAAAGAAAGACAGAAGAGAGAGTGTAAAGTCACCTGTAGGCAGAAGGACAAGGAAAAAATGAAAGAAAGACAGAAGAGGATTGAAGGAAAGAAGGATGGACAGGAAAGGCCAGACACATGAGAGCAGCACTACATCGAGTGAGTGGATGGTGAGCACCCCCAGCCATAGATACCAGTGAATAAACATAAGGTCTATTTCACTGGGTTCAGTTGTCGGCTATAATTTTTCCTTTTCTTGTCTCTGGAGGTGCTGAAGAGATGCCTTCATGCTGTGGCACCAGTAAAATCAGGCACTTCCATTGCTCGATTATAGTCCACAAAAGTACCTCATTTCCGTCACTATACCCCAGACGGAAAATGATGGAATGCAGAGGATCATTTCAGCCTTCAGTCCACCAGGCTCATGTCCACATGTGTCTAGGGCCTCAACAACAACAAAGCCTTCATTGGTCACACTATTGTTTCTATACATTTGTGCTTTCCCCCAAATGATTGTGTGGGCCATTTCACTGGGCATGCTGTTGATAGTTCTCCACCTCCTCACCCCATCCATAGCTGGGTCAAAAAAGCTGGGATGTTGATGATGATGATGATGCACTTTGTCTTTTATGACACATCTCATAAAAGGTGACTGTTCATTAAACTCATCCTCCCACACCAACATCTTTCCTCATATAAATGCCTTCACATGGTGGCATACATGACGTTTTTTTTTTTTTTTTTTTTTAATGCAAGGAAGAAGAAACCAAAGGCCAGGGCTTGCATACTGTTCCTTCCAAGAAAAAGTAAAAACAATACAAAAGAGAGCCAAATTCAAGATCCATTCATTTTGAGATGCCTGGACACACTGCATTTGAAAGACTGGACATCATAGGAAGNTTTCCTCATATAAATGCCTTCACATGGTGGCATACATGACGTTTTTTTTTTTTTTTTTTAATGCAAGGAAGAAGAAACCAAAGGCCAGGGCTTGCATACTGTTCCTTCCAAGAAAAAGTAAAAACAATACAAAAGAGAGCCAAATTCAAGATCCATTCATTTTGAGATGCCTGGACACACTGCATTTGAAAGACTGGACATCATAGGAAGTAGGGAATACAGACAGAGGGAGACAGTTCCAGAGTTGACCAGTTACATAAATGAAGGACTGGGAGTAACGGTTAACTCTTGCATTAGAGAGTTGGACAGAAAAGGGATGAGAGTTTGTTGCTAGACGGGTACTACGTGCCCATCGTAGAGGTGGAGGGATGCAAGCAGACAGTTCAGAGGAACAGTGACCATTGGAGGTCCTCAGTTATGCACATTCTTCAGTCCTCTATTACCCTCAAGGAGGGTGGGTGACCGCAGAAAGGCAACTTCAGTCTGCAGTTTACTGGGATTCTTCAGTCCTCTATTACCCTCAAGGAGGGTGGGTGACCGCAGAAAGGCAACTTCAGTCTGCAGTTTACTGGGATCTCATTCAGATAAGCTTGGGGCTGCACCTCGTAGTACCTTTACTAACCACTACACCAGTTTAATATTATGGGTGCCTTCATGTGGTGGCACAGTTATAACCATGTAGTTTCACTGCTAGGTACAGTCCTCAGCTCCTTCCCTCTCCCCTCAAAAGTGGATGGTGGACTGCAGGTGAGCAACTTCAGCCTGCAGTCCACTAGATTTATATTCAAATGAGCCTGAGGTCACAACAACATTACAACCCAGCTACAATACTTAGTGAATATTTATCAGCTACATATTACTGCCTTTTATTAAAGCTGATTTGTTTTCATCTGACAAAAATCCCTAATCCCTTTTTATCCCAGCTGGTATCAAAGTGTGGTCAGACGGGAGGGTAAATTTTCTTAGTAACCAAGGAGACTCATTCCTAACTCAAAACTAACACTGAATTTCACAGACAATGACTTATTGTTCAAGTTGTTCAGTTCTGTCAGATGAAAACAAGCTAGCTATAGCAATAACGAAATACAAATAAATAATTAGATTTAAAGGGATAACACATTACAAAAGGATAACAAGACACATGCTTTATACTGTCATATTTACATTATAATTCTTTATAAAATGCCAAAAAATAACAATACAATACTTTACAAAATAATTACAGACTCTCCT
This sequence comes from Birgus latro, assembly GCA_018397915.1. NCBI lineage: Eukaryota > Metazoa > Arthropoda > Malacostraca > Decapoda > Coenobitidae > Birgus > Birgus latro. The sequence continues at coordinate 13,275 of JAGKTI010023502.1, forward strand.
GTAATAGCTTCATATACAAGGCCATTTATATATATATATATATTTATAGAATATATACATTTTACAAGAACATATACAAATGAAAAAGCATAGACAACATACAACTTTTTTGAGACCAAAGTGTAGGTTTAACATGATCAACTCACATCAACCACTTAGTATAAATAAGTGGCCAACAGTTTCCACTTTAATACATGGTAGTTCTAATATCTTGCAACCCAGTTCTCGTGCGTTGTGGGGACAGCTTGGTCAGCAGTACCACTGTTTTCTCTGCCTCATTTTCCACTTCCCATCACCATTTTCACACTTTCTAGTGTCATTCTCTCTTTTATGCTATTGATCACATAGTCAAGGTATACAGTACTAAGTTTATGCTATCTTGACAAACATCTCTAATCCTTTTCAGTTTGGCTAATAACCTAGTGTGGTCAGAATCGAAGACTGGCTGGATTAGTAACTATGGAGACTCCTTCCTACCTCATAACTATGGTAAATCACATTTTATTGAATCATAAATTAGTATTCAAACTCTGAGTAGCCCAGTTCCCCCCCCCCCCCAAAAAAAAAGGTAATTTCATAAAGTAGCCACACAAAAGTTGACCGAATCATCCCCTCAGAACATGAGAAATGGATTGCACAATATATGGACCACCATGTGTATACTGCATACATATGTTGGCAAATTGCATAAAAATGAAAGAGCCTTTTTCCACTTTAATGTTTATAGTGTGTCAGCAATTGTTGTAACCTAATGAAGTAAAGTCTTTGGTATGTAAATGTCCATTTTAAATGTTCGCATAAACATTCACTTTTTTTATTATTTCTCACTCTTCTTCTTTTTGTCCTTCTTTCTCTTTTTCTTCTTCTCTTTCTTCTTCTTCTTGTGCTTACTCTTAGTCTCCCCATCACTGGAATCACTAGCAGCTGCAGCCTTCTTCTTCTTCTTCTTCCTTCTCCTCTTCTTTTTCACCACCTCTTCATTATCACTACTTGAGGAGGAACTAGAAGAGGAAGTAGAGCTGGTGGAAGAGGTGCTCGAAGACCTCTTCCTCTTCTTCCTTTTTTTACTACCTTTTTCCCTTACTTTGCCCTCACTACTATGACTTGGGAGGGGAGATGGCTCGCGGGAGTGATGTGAGTGGGAGTGATGAACGAGTGGATAGCTGCTGTGGGAGTGCTCGAGGTAGCTCTCATCCTCTGCCTGGTGCTCAGAAACTGGAGTCAGCATCATCTGGTTCACATCCCTCTCCCTCTCGTGCATGCGTAAGGGCACCAGGTCCCTCCCACGATCCTGAATGAGACGTGGGATCTCCCTTCCTCGCTCCTGGTGATAAGGAATCTCTCTTGTCCTGTCCTGAACTAGTGAAGGGATTTCTCTCCCCCTCTCTTGGTGAACTGGAGGTATTTCTCTCCCTCTTTCAAGGTGAAGTGGCATTTCTCTCCCTCGTTCCTGATGAGGAGGTATTTCTCTCCCTCGCTCCTGGTGAACTGGAGGTATTTCTCT
>JAGKTI010023503.1:0-14777 GCA_018397915.1 Birgus latro
AAGGGGAAAGAATACTCGAGTTTGGGGAGGCTATGGACATGATTGTGTGCAACACACATTTTAGAAAAAGAGTGAGTAGATTGATTACGTACGAGTCCGGGGGAAATAGTAGCCAGATAGATTATTTTCTGGTCAGGAGGGTTGATAGGAGATTAGTGAGGGATGTTAAAGTTATAGGAAGCGAGGAGTGTGTGCAGCAGCACAAACTGTTGATTTGTGACATGGTGCTTAAGGAACAAAGGATGAGAAGGAGGACATATGTACCTAGGAGGAAAATATGGAAGCTGAGAAACCAATCAGTAAGGGATGCCTTTTATAGTGAGATGAGGAGAGTGGTGGCTGAACAGGAAGCCGAAGATAGAGACGTTAATGAACAGTATGGAGCCCTTAAGAACAACCTCTTGAGAGTTACCGATGCAGTATGCGGTTGGACAAGAGGCCCACCAAGACATAAAGTAACTTGGTGGTGGGATGAGGGTGTAGAAGCCGCAGTTAAGGAGAAGAGAAGGCTTTTCCGGGAATGGAAGAAGGGTGGTAACAGGGAGGAGTACTTGGCTGCCAAGCGCAGGGCTAGAAGAGAGGTATACAGGGCGAAGTCTGAGTCACAGAGACTTTTACTTGATAATCTAAATCATGAAGGAAGGAAAAATATGGTTTTTAGGGTGGCAAATCAGATGAAGAGAGATAATCGGGACATTGTAGGCGAGCAGTGTGTGAAGAATGATGAAGGAAGGGTACTGGTAAACAGTGAGGATATTAAAGATGCATGGAGAGAGCATTATAGTCGGTTGTTGAATGAGGAGTTTGATTGGGATAGGGAAGGTTTGGAGCCAGGTGATCCAGTGTTTGGGCCTTGGCCTTTGATTGACGCTGCTACTGTGAGTGAGGCAATAGGCAGGATGCGGGTGGGGAAGGCGGCAGGTGTGTCTGGGTTGACTGCCGAAATGTTGAAGGCCTCAGGAGATATTGGGGTGAGGTTAGTCACTGACCTGATAAATATGATTATATATGAGTGTGTTGTCCCAGATGATTGGCTGAAGAGTGTAATTGTAAATGTGTACAAAGGGAAGGGTGATGCCCTGGAAAGGGGAAATTACAGAGGTATAAAGCTCTTAGATCAGATAATGAAAGTAATGGAGAGAGTTCTAGAAGGTATGATTAGAGAAAGAGTGAATATCAATGAGATGCAGTTTGGGTTTATGCCAGGCAGGGGGACCACTGATACCATATGCATTGTTCGACAGCTTCAGGAAAAATATATTGGCAAGAAAAGGGAATTGTATTTTGTTTTTGTTGATTTGGAAAAGGCCTTTGACAGAGTCCCTAGAGAGGTGGTGAAGTGGGCAATGAGAAAGCTAGGGTTGGAAGAGTGGCTGGTTAGGGTGGTTATGGCCATGTACGTGGGTGCTCACACTCAGGTAAGGGTGAATGGAGCTTTGAGTGATGAGTTTCCCGTGAATGTTGGTGTGCATCAGGGGTCAGTTTTGAGTCCCTTGTTGTTTATCATGGTGCTTGAAGCCCTCTCACGTGACTTCAGAGATGGACTCCCATGGGAGATGTTGTATGCTGATGATTTGGTGCTGATTGCTGAGAATGAAGGGGAGGCTGAGGAAAAATTTAAGAAGTGGAGAGATGGTATGGGGCACAAGGGCTTAAGGGTAAATGCAGATAAAACAAAAGTGATGATATCTAGGGTTGGTGGCGGTACAATCAGAGGAGAGGGAGAGTGGCCATGTGCAGTTTGCCACAAAGGTGTGGGAAGTAATTCCATCTTGTGCAGTGTCTGTGATAAGTGGGTGCACAAGAGATGTAGTGGTATTAGAGGCAGACTGCGAGATAATGCTGATTTCATGTGTGCGGTGTGTCGGGGAGAGCAGGAGGAGATTGTTAGGCGTGAGAGGGTTGAACTTGCAGGTGAGTCTCTTGAGTGTGTGGAGGAGTTTTGTTATTTGGGAGACATGTTATGTGCCGGAGGTGGGGCTGGAGTTAGCTCGGTTGCTAGAGTGAGAAGTGGTTGGAAGAAGTTCAGGGAGCTGTTGCCTCTCCTGACATTGAGAGGACTCTCCTCACGTGCTAAGGGGTCTTTGTATGCAGCATGTGTTAGGAGTGTGATGCTGTATGGTAGTGAGACCTGGGCAGTAAAGGAAGAAGATATTCGCAGGTTTAAACATACAGAAATGACAATGATTAGGTGGATGTGCAGTGCGTCCCTGCGTGCAAGGCCTGGGGGGGCTGGGCTTACGATAGAAGAGTTGAGAGGTAGGATGGGACTGGAGTAGTATTGGTGTTGTGATGAGGAGAGGTAGGCTGAGGTGGTTTGGACATGTGTAGAGGATGGGGGAGGATAATTGGGTACAGAGGGTGAGAGGTGTTAATATTGGGGGAGGGGTTGGGAGGGGTAGACCGAGAAAGACATGGGATGAGGTCATTAAATGTGACTTAAGGGTTAAGGGACTGAATAGGGAGGCTGCCAGAGATCGAGCAGCATGGAGAGCCGACATTAGGTGACCAAGGCCGACACATGCAAGCATGTTGGAGCCTTCAAAAATGAGCGATGAAAATGAGCGATATATATACAGTATATATCCAGGGGCAGGATCCCACTGCTACCTGGCATGTCCTCGGGTGGTGGATAGGGTAAGGCCTTGTAGAGATACAAGGTACCGTCTTAGACGGCACGGACCATGGGACCCCCTGTAGATATATAGGGCTCCACTGAATATAACGAATAAGGTGGCACAAAAATTACATCTCACCAGAAACTATGTGGCAGTTGAGATTATTTGTCACACTCCTCCCAGCCAAACATGGGTCCTATTGCAAATGATTTCACGGGCGTTCCTGTTGGATCATCGTCTACTAAAGGTCAGACCATACTGCCTCCTGTGCTTACGGGCAGTGTGCCACCGAAAGTGAGTAGGCACCGTTTTGACAAGTTAGACTCTGGGATAATAAACAAATTGAAATCCTTGAAGATTTATGCATACAATGTAAGAAGCCTCGCAGAAGACTACAAACTTGATAACTTAGTAACTGAACTGGAAAACATTAGTTGGGATATTGTAAGTTTGAGTGAGATCCACAGAAAAGAAGAAAAAGTAATTCAACTCGAAGACAACAATCACCTATTTAACTACAGAGGAAAGCAAAATGAAAGAGTTAGTGGTGTTGGATTTCTAATTAACAGAAATCTTACAGACAACGTTGTTAAATTCAGCAGTGTATCTGATAGAGCAGCATCTGTCGTCATTAGACTGTGCAAAAAATATACCCTGAAAGTAATACAAGTATATGCACCAACTTCTCAAAGCTCAGATGAAGAAACAGAATCATTCTATGATGACATCTCCCAGATTATGGAAGAAGAAAAGACCACATATACTATAATCATGGGAGATTTCAATGCAAAAGTTGGGAAGTCGAAAAATGGAGAAGCACGTATGGGAATATCTGGAGTGGGGGAAAGGAATGAAAGTGGAGAAATGCTGGTAAGTTTTGCTGAAATGTTTAACATGAGAATAATGACCACATTCTTTCACATAAGAACAGGGAGAAAGTGGACCTGGAGAAGCCTAAATGGAGAAACAAAAAATGAAATCGAATTCATGATAGCAGATAAGAATAACACGATCACAAATGTCACAGTTATCAACAAAGTAAATATAGGAAGTGATCACAGAGTGGTGGGTTGCACAGCCAGATTCAGTTTCAGAAGTGGGAGAAAGAAGATGATTAAAGATGAATGAATGAATGAATGAATGAAATTGACTTGGCGGCGCAACAGCAAGGGTCATATGCCGCCGAACACAAAAACTGTAAAAAGGTCAGCATAATGTAAAATCAATAAAAGGAGGAGACATAGAACACTCCAAAACTAAAAAAATATAAGTGAAAAACACCATAAAGAGAGTTATAAGAACAACATTAAAATATAAATTTAAAACGAACTGAGCGCTATAGCTTCCTCAGTTGGCCAGCATGAGTTAAAAAAGAGAAAGTGCCTCCTTTTGCAGTACAAGCCTCCTCCCCAAGCACCAAGGAGAGAAGGTAGGACCCGTCACCGGTCCGGCACCTTGAAAGGTACCGCTGACGAAGGTCTCCCAGACTGGGGCACTCCACAAGAAAGTGCCGTACTGTCAAAGGAACTAGGCAATCATCACAAAATGGAGGGGGAGCCCTCTCCATTAAAAAACCATGGGTCAGCCTAGTGTGACCAATCCGCAGGCGAGCCAAGGCTGTCTCCCACTGGCGGGACATTCCTACATACCCTCCATTATTCAGGTCTTGACGAATACTGCGAAGCTTATTTGACCCAACGGCATCCCACCTCTTCTGCCAACAAGAACGCGCAGCCGTCATACTGGCTACACGGAGATCCTCAAACGGGACACGGTAAAGAGGAGAGAATTGGCGTGATGCAGCAGCTTTCGCTAAGGAGTCAGCTCGTTCATTGCCCACAACCCCCACATGGGCAGGGACCCAACACGTCTTTACAGAGTACCCACGCCTATTCAACAAGTAGAGCCACTCCAGGATGGCCAAGACTAGGGGATGAGATGAGGAGGTACAAGACAAAGCTTGCAAGGCACTGGCAGAGTCACTAAAAATGGTAAAAGAAGATGGAGGTAAACTAAAAATCAATTCTACTGCAACTAAAATAGCAGTAAGTTCAGCAGTAAAAATGGATGTGGAAGGAGGGAGACTCCCGCCACGGCTAAAATCATTAAGAATGACGCCAAACCCAGTCCCAGAAAGGGATTTGGACCCATCTGTATACACAGGGATTGAGCCACTGTGGGTAGTGGCATGTTCCAAAAAGTAAGAGGGGGCCGCCTGTGAGGAAAGGGAGGTCTTTCTCTCTGGGAAGTAAACACACGGTTGAACCTCTGGAAGAAGCCACGGTGGCACTCGGGAAACACGTACTGGGCAAACAGGGGAGGAGGGAAAACACAGCTCCTCCATGGCAGCCCTTACTCGTACCCAAATGGGTGGGGATGGTGAGGATGGGTGTTGTAAGAGTGGTGAAGAGTAATCTCAGAGACAGCCCTACTACACAGAGAGTTGGGAAGACGGTGAAGGCGGTGCCAACACCGCACGCACTAATAAGGACTGTCTACGGATATCCAATGGTGGCTCATTTGCATCAACCAACAGACTAGGTATCGGTGACGAACGGAAAGCCCCAGTAGACAGATGGATCCCAGCATGATGGACTGAATTTAATGGGCGTAGCCGTGCCTCCGAAGCAGACGAGTACACCTCACACCCATAGTCTAGTTTGCTCCTCACTAAGGTACGGTAAAGGTGTAGCAGGGTAGTTCTGTCGGCGCCCCATGACAGATGGGGCAAGTCCGTAGGAGAGAAAGGGCTCGATGACATGACTGACGTAAAGAGCGGATATGAGGGACCCATGTCAACCTCCTATCGAAAATAAGGCCAAGGAACTTTGCCTCACCTACAACTCGCACTCTCTGGCCGTACAATTGGAGGTCTGGGTCTGGATGTATACCTTTCAAATGACAGAAATGTAAGGCCACTGTTTTAGTTGGTGAAAAACGGAAGCCATGCATGGTAGCCCAGTGTGAGACCCTGTCCAGAGCAAGCTGCATTCTGCGCTCTGCCACAGCCATTCGGGAAGCAGCAAACCATAGTGTTAAATCATCAACATATAGAGAGGCAGATACTCCTTCTGGAACTGATGCTGCAATACCATTCAACGCAATTGCAAACAGAGTCGCACTAAGGACACTCCCTTGAGGCACCCCTTCCTCCTGAGGGTATGACGTAGACAAGGTGGCACCAACTCGAACCTTAAATTTACGATCACAAAGGAAATCGATTAGAAACAGGGGCAGTCTTCCACGTAATCCTATAGAGTGAAGTTCCTTGTATATCCCAAATCTTCATGTTGTGTCGTATGCCTTTTCCAGATCAAAGAAAACGCATACTAGGTGCTGCTTCCTAGCAAAGGCAGCACAAACTGCTGCTTCAAGACGTACCAGCACATCTGTTGTTGAACGATACTTTCTAAAACCAGACTGACAATTAGAAAGAGACTAATTCCTTTCGAGGAAATATGTAAGGCGAATGTTAACCATTTTTTCAAACAGTTTGCACATGCAGGACGTCAAAGCAATCGGCCTATATTCAAGAGGACTGTACCCTGCTTTCCCTGGCTTTTGGAATGGCAATACAATAGCTTCACGCCAAGAGGTGGGTAAAGAAGAGTTCCTCCAAATTCTATTAAAAAGGTTGAGGAGAGAACACTGTGTATCCTCATCCAAGTGCTGGAGCATCGCGTATGGTATGTCATCCGGCCCTGGAGATGTGTCATGACAAAGGGAAAAGGCAAACTGTAGCTCGTGAGAAGAGAAAGGGAGATTGTACGTTTCCCTATTCTCCGAACAGAAGTCCAGCACCTTAGCTTCCTCCAACTCTCTGTGTCTAGAAAACGTTGAAGTGGCAGCGTCCCTATGAGAGACTGTTGCAAAAGCAGATGCCATAATATCAGCCACAATCACGGGGTCACCGACAGGAATGCCATTAACCTTCAACACAGGGGACTTAGTTGGAGTAAATTTTCCCGAAATTTTCCTGACCCTCTTCCACACCTGAGACACTGGCGTCCTAGAGTTGATTGAGGAAACATATGCTTTCCAAGATTCCCGCCTAACATCCTTGAGCACCTGACGAGCCTTAGCCCTTGCCCTCCTGAACTGAATAAGATTATGCTCAGTTCTGCATCTTCGATAGCAGGAAAAAGCTATCTTCTTAGCCCGTACGGCAACCCTGCATTCCTCATTCCACCAGGGGAGAAGTCGAGAGCGATACATGCCAGAGGTTTTTGGGATAGCCTGAAGGGCAGCAGAATGCAAAGTGGAGGTGAAAAAGGAAACGGCTTCATCTATAGTTGGAAATTCCTCTATAGAGGTATCAAAAGATGCCAAAGCAGAGAAAAGTGACCAGTCCGCCTTATCTAGCTTCCACCTCGGTAAGCGGGAACAGGGACCAGATGTCGGTGATGTAAGGAGGACAGGGAAGTGGTCACTCCCATGCAAGCTCTCCATAACCTCCCAGGTGAAATCCAGGATGCAGTCGGGTGAGCAAACAGAGAGGTCGATGGCAGTAAAGGAATTTGTTTGGGGATGAAAATGTGTAAAAGCACCATTGTTTATTAATGCAAGGTCTCCAGCCTCCAGTAGTGATGCCATCAAGTCTCCACGTTGGTTAGTAAGGCAATCACCCCACATTGGATGGCGACAATTAAAGTCCCCCAAGAGTAGAAAGGGTGAAGGTAACTGACGAATGAGGAGTTCGAGCTCGTCCCTGCTGACTGTTGTGTTGGGTGGTAAATATATGGAACATACTGTATAATAACGGCGAAGGAAAACTCGAGCAGCAATAACCTGTAGAGGCGTAGTAAGATTCAGGCGGATGAATGGGGTGTCATTGCGTAGGAGGATGGCTACACCGCCACTACGTCCCTGTCCAGGAAGAAGAATTGAATAAGATACATGGTAACCAGGAGGACTGGAGGGAGAAGAATCTCCAACCATTGTCTCCTGGAGGCAAACATACACAGGGGAATACCTTGCCAGAAGCCAACGGAGTTCCTCCCAATTTGCACGTAGGCCATTGACACTATAAAAAAGTGAGGTAAAGGCATAAACACATAAAACATTAAAGAACTAAAAGATGAGGGAATATGGAGAAACTATTTACAGAGAAGCAAGGGTCACTTAGTAGAAATTACTGAGTGACCCTGGGAGACAGCCTTCTTATTAGGGCGGGCACGTCCACTAGAGGGGAAATCACGGGCAGCACTGTGAACAGTGCGATGACCTGGGCCCTGCGAAGTGATAGAAGACTTCACTGTTACTCGTCGATGCCCAGTGGATGAGGAATTCTTGTTCATACCTCTGTCTAATGTCCCCAACGACCCCGGGGGGCGAGTAGTGGGGGTTGGGGTCCCGACCTCTAAACTTGGAGGGGGCAAGTCAGAATCCTCAGAGGCATCCGGAGGAGAAATTTCCGATGCTCCCGAGGAGGAGGCGCCAGACTTAACTGACGCCTGAGGAGCCCTCGGTGACCCAGGGGCGGGGTCCGGGGGCTGGCACGCAGAACGACTAACTTTTGGTGGAGAGGACTCTACGAGTGATACCTTGCTTGGGGGATCTTCTGGACTCAAAGACTCTGAGGAACCATGATGACGTTTAGAGGTAGGAAAGTGCACGTCGTTATTACTGGTAGATAGAGGTGGAGAGGCTGAGACCTGGTCTGCAGGGGCTACCATCTCGATAGGGGTAGATTCTTGATTCATTGGCACCAGGTTTGTGGGTGCAGACACTGTGAGTGGAACATGGGACTGTTGCTGGGCAGCACGACGGGGACGTTTATTGCGGGACAAGACTGAAGCATAGGAAACCCCATTATTGAAAACTGATGTCATGGCTCTGCTCCTGGCCTCGGCAAAGCTCACCTTATCCCGATTTCGGATGAGAAGGATTTCCTTCTCCAACCTGAACCGGGCACAGTCATTGGAGGAAGCAGGATGCGCCTCACCACAGTGAACACAACAAACAGGCCCAGGGCAGTCCTGACCTGCATGTGTGGAGTCACCACAATTTACGCACACCGCCGGGAGGCCCTGTTGCAATCGACGGCAGACACGGCCAACATGCCCATACATTTGGCAATGGTAGCAACGTCGTGGATTCGGTATATAGGGTCTGAACTTCAGAGAGAGCCAGGCAACTTTGATGGAGGAAGGAAGAACCGTACAATCAAAAGTTAATAACAAGGATGGGGTTGGAGTGAGAATTCCATCTATTTTCTTTTGGAATTTTTCTACTTTGATGATGTTGTGGACCTTCAGTTCTTCGAGCAGCTTCTCTTCGGAGTATCGAAGCAAGTCCCGGGAAAACACAACCCCACGGCATTGATTAAAAGTTGCATGTGGAGCACAAGCAAACTTTGCGCTGAGATCTTTGCATTTGGTAGCGAGACGGGAACCCCCTCCTCAGGTGATGCAACCTCGACTAGAAGGCTGCCATCCCCCTGAGCAGACATCCTCGGTTCCCTCCCACAAGTAGCCACGATCTATCTGTGTACTTCAAAGATGTCAAGATTTGAGATTGGTTGCTCTAGTGTTCGTACAGTGTAATATTTCACAAAGTCTGTTCTCTCAAATATTCCTGGAGGAACCTCCTGAGTAATTCCAGGGGACTTCTCGAACTTGTTCTGTCCTCTATTCTTGGCCTTACTCTTGTTCCTGGAACCAGAACCAGGCTGGTAAGGTTCCAGGGTGGCCAAAAGTGGAACTGGACGGGTGGGCACGGGGGCCTCGCCCGAGGAAGAGTCATGAGAGGAGCCAGGGACGGGTGCCGGATCGTCAGGAATGATGGTGTTATTTAAGTTGGGCAATGCCATTTGAACTCAAAAAAACTTCATTCCCCCACCCCTCCACCCACCATGGAGCCCAGCAAGGGGAGGTCGTGTGCCAGGGAGAACACCACTGGCGACCCCAGAGGTAGCAGGAGAGTATACACGGGTAACCACCGGGGGACCCGGGCGAGGGTGACTCCAGGACGATAGGAGCCACCAGGTCCCCCAATGCCCACTTGACCCTAGCCAACGCATGACCAGCCGATTGACCTGGTCGGGCCCAACCAGGCCGCCCGTCTGGCCAGAATAAGGGACCAAAGAGGTGTATTGCTAGCTGCAGGGCGCATCGTGCAGCATCGCTCAACCTCCAGGACTCCCGTCTCCCAGCATTACGGGACGCCACGCACGGCAAACACGTGGGGAGGCGACAGTCCAGCCCTAGATGGCAAATGGGCTGGAACTAACATCACCAGCAGGCCTCCTCCACTAGTGATGTAGGGGGTGCTTGGTCTACGAGGGCGACAAATGCTGAACCCTACAAAGGTAGGCAACCCCCCAAAGTAAGTGGCACCGCCAACCACGCTTCAAGCCCCGCCACCACGTCAAGGTGACCCCCTGCAGCGGGGATGATTAAAGATAAAAAAATATGCCCAATAAAAGTAAACGAAAACAAAGCAGTCTTTCAGTTGGAAATAAGGAACAGTTTTCAGGCTCTAAGTACTGCTGAATGTGACATTGATGACTAAATGACAGACTAACAAAGATTCTAAGAGAATCAGCGGAGGTAGTAGGAACACCTAATACAACCAAATCCAAGAAATATTCAGAAAAAAAACACTCGGGGTTATGAAGAAACGAAATGAAATGGATGTGAAAACAAAGAAAGATGAAACAGAGCGAGCTGAATTAAATAAGCTTATCAACAAGAGACAAAGAGATGAAAAAAGAAAGAGAAACATGGATCAGATCAAAGAAACCATCAACAATGGAAAAAGTTTGAAACAGGTCCTAAGTAAGATTGCACTAGGAAAGCAACAAATGACATCACTGAAAGAAAAAAACGGTGGAATCATTAAATGCAGAGATAAAATGGTGATGAGAGTTGAAGAATTTTACAAAGAACTGTATGCATCAAAGACAGTACTACCAATAGCTAACTTTTCAGTTGATACAAGGAAAATACCTGAGGTAACACCAGACGATGTAAATATTTCCCTTAAAAATATGAAAAAAGGAAAGGCTCAGGGAGAAGATGGATTAGTAACAGATTTACTCTTGGATGCAGAAGTAGAAGTTCGAAACAGGCTTGCTCACTTATTTACGCAATGTATAAAACAGAAGAAAATTCCGAAAACATGGTGTAATGCAATAGTTATTTTACTCTACAAGAAAGGTGACTCAAAAGATCTTAGTAACTTTCGACCCATTAGCTTATTACCAGTCATTTACAAACTCTTCAGTAAAGTCCTTACAATCAGAATAACAACAAATTTAAAGGAAAACCAACCTCGTGAACAGGCAGGATCCTGAAGTGGGTATTCGACCACTGATTATCTACACACAATGAATCAGCTAATTGAGAAAACTACAGAATATATTAAATCGCTGTGCTTAGGTTTTGTTGATTACGAAAAGGCTTTCGATTCAGTGGAGCACATAGCAATTATAAATTCATTGCGAGAACAATGAGTGAATGAGAACATTATAAAACTTCTCGAAAACATATATAGAGAGGGAACTGCTAAAGTTAAATTACATAAGGACTGGGAAAAAATTAAGACTGAGAAGGGCGTGGGTCAGGGAGATACAATTTCACCAAAATTATTTACAGTAGGCCTAGAAAGTATTTTCAGAAAGCTAGACTGGGAAAACAAAGGAGTGAAGATAGATGAAGAAAAGGACAGCGGGGACATTGCAAGAAATGTTACTTGACCTGAACAGAGAAAGTCTGAAAGTAGGACTGAAGATGAACTGGAGTAAAAGTAAAGTAGTGTTTAATCCACAACACCAAAGAGAGTCATCAGAATACGCGAAGAAATTCTTGATGTCGAGACATACAACTACTTGGGACAAATACTAAAATTAACGAAAGATCATGATAGCGAAATAAAAAGATGCCTTACAATTGGATGGAAAGCGTTTGGTAAACACAGAGACATTTATGAAAAGTAGCTTGCCAGTTTGTATGAAACGAAAAGTATATAACGAATGTATAATTCCAGCTATGACGTATGGTTGTAAGACCTGGAAACTGACAAAATCGATAGTGTCACGAATTTTCTACATCGTGAAATTATGTATCGTAAATCATGACATCGATTGATTTTGCGAGAGCGACGAATAGTTCTGAAATGCATGAGATTTCGCTATCTCTTAACCGTCCACTCGTGTACTTGTATTTGCATTAAATTTTCAAAACTTTCGTCATTCTTTCGCGAGTGATTGTCTTTATGTACAGACAGTGCACTCCTCTGAGTGATAATTTCTGAACTGTCGTTTCTTTACACTTGCCTCCCTAGCCATTAGGTGGCCACGCCCTTTTCACACGATGCCTCTGTTTAGATCAAGCATCGAGTCAGTCGTCCAAGTGACAGTCTCGGATTGTGGATGTGCTGTTCGCAAAGCTCGAGCGGGTCTCTTTTCTTAGCGATCTCAGAAGTCTCGGCTGTATCGGCGTGAATTCCCGAAGCTCCCACCAGCCTTGTGATCGACTGTATTAGCAGCGGTCTCATTACTGATTAGTATTTTTTTTTGTTTTTCCTAGGCTAAGGTTATTTAGCTCAGTGCTTTATTTAGTTATTTGTCTGAGTGCTGGAGTGAGTGCATTTCCCTTTCTTGATTTTGAATAGATTCATGTAACGTAAATTTATTTTCATGTAATTAATAAATTTACAGTTCGTTTTCTTGAGCTTTGTTAAATGTAACAGTTGTGTTTGATTTCCCCACATATTTAGTACACTTTTGTTACTCCGAGTTAGCACAACTCCTTATATTAATCACGACTGGTACTTAGGCCAGCTCTTGGTATTAATTCTTAAATCCGTTGTGCCAGCTATGAGTTTGGCTCTGCCAAGATCCTGTTTCTTCTCCTTATTATTATTATTTTTCGAATGTTAAGAGGAGAAACTAACATTCTCAGAGGCCAACAGTACAGTAATACAGCCTTCTTGAGCATTTAGACTCTGCTGTGTACTGTTGAGAAAGTTTATAAATTCTCGACTCTAGAGAATTGGCGAAGTAAGCCGGCATAAAAGTGAAATCGCCACTTGATTTCGCGAGTCGATTCTTTCTTGATAATCGACTTGATAGTTATTCCTAGTGTCCATAGGCACATTTTCATTTTCCCCCTGATGTAGGCATATGTTATAACAATAGTATATGTAAGTACTCTATGTAACTGTATAGCTATAGGTAACAATATGTAAAACAGGTAGTTATGCCTGAGCTCTTCAGGGAGAGTTAGAGAACACATCCCCTTACCCAGACTAATCAAGAATGCCAAACACCCTGATCATGTGCAGGAAAAGTGGCCGACACACGCACACACACACACAAACGTACGACCACGTACGCCCACACACTTTAGCCGGAAGCTAGAGGGAGATATAAGTCACATATCACATGTAGGAAGGTTAGACAGAAAGGGAGAGACAAGGGGATAGAGAATGCCCGAGCACAATTAGGGCAGAGGAAGGGGAAAGGGGGGACTGGCCGTCACGCTAAGATCGTTGTAAATCGCTATCAAGATAAATGTACAATAAAACTCAGTAACCCAAGAGTCCTGTAACTCACCTTCGTTGATAATACGTCTCACGACTTTTATTCTGGTTGTATTAAATAAGCCGTCGTAACAATCCACACAACTACGTACAACTACGCTACCGAGATTGGTGTGCATCGGTAACCACGAACCCACTACGACCACTTAGCAGGGGTAAATAAAGCCGATTAAACGTCTCAACCAAGGCAATCAAACAAACATAACGTCTCGTCCTAACCACCTCAACTCCACGATTTACGAGAAACAATAGCTTACGTCCATCAACAACTCTACAAGCCTACAAGTTAATCACAACGACTAAGGAAAATCAGGCACTACAAAATAAGAAGCAAACGAAGAGGTGAGAAAATACAAACAACAACAAAGAACAGTGACGAGGGAGGAATGGCGCTAGCAGTCTGACCCAGCATGATGAGCTAAGACACTGCTGACCTCCACCACCCGCCACCACGATCCCCACCTTCTCCACCACAACCCCCACCACCATCTCCACCACAACTACCATAGCAAAGCACAGGCCCACATACTGCAAGATCATCATAACACGCCAGTCAGCCCAAGTGCTTGAAAACAACGGCCTGCCTGTCTGCCTGTTTGCCTCCTGTCTGCCAGACTGTCTGGCAGCCTGTCTGCCAGCCTGTCTGCCTACTCCAGGGACGACATCGAGTGCTGACGCATCATAACAAGGACCCACCTCAACAGGAAGTGAGAGACGTCTAGAGCGAGTATCTGCCTACCTCAGTGATGACAACGATGCTGACGTGTTGACCTTCAACAACAACACCTCTTTCGTCATACCACGGCTGTATCTCCACAACTGTTCTAGTGAGTTAATTTATTCTAACCAAGGTTGTATTAGTTAACAATTCACCAATTACACAACTATCCATAAAATACTAACACTTAGTTAATGACCCAAACATCTATTCACCATAAAAAAAAACACACAAACTAAACAGTAAGAAACAATTGCACAGTTTACACTGACATATGTGAGATGGGTAATATATAAATTAGTAAGTGGTCCCATTATGCTGAGTAGAGTTCCATTATTAGTGTCCGAAGGATCAGCAGTAACACTTACAAATACTATTACACAAACACCAGAAGACGATCAACTTCATATAAATATCGAAACACCATCAAATACAGAGGAACAAGCAGAAAACCAAACTCAGGAAACAAAACATAAGCTAGATAAAGAACAACAAACAGACTCAATATACGCTGAAGTAAATGATGATGACACTTGGTCAGAATTTTCAGATGTAGATAGTGAACATTATACAAATTTTCCTCACGTCTACTATAACATAGACCATAGAGTATTAAGGTCAGGAAAAACATATAAATTGCCAGTAAATGACGATTGCAAAGCAAAAACTGTAAAGATGGATAACACAAAAACAGCAAGCATTAGTGCAATGCCTTCTCCACAGAATTCCAGTAATAATCCCTTTCCAGTGTACATTTGTCAAGAAGAGAGTGAACTACCAAAATTCTCTGGTACAGAAAAAGACAAAATAGACGTGAACACCCTCACTGAACACTGTCAGCAGTATTTCATTAGGCGACACATTATGGACGAAAAAGGGAAAATAGCTGTTTTTTT
>JAGKTI010023505.1:0-14776 GCA_018397915.1 Birgus latro
ACAGTTCTAGAGTTGACCAGTTGCATAAATGAAGGACTGGGAGTAACAGTTAACTCTTGCATTAGTGAGTTGAACAGAAAAGAGATGAGAGTTTGTTGCTAGATGGGTGCTACATTCCCGTCGTAGAGGTGGAAGGATACAAGCAGACAATTCAGAGGAGCAGTGACCACTGAAGTAGCGGTGAAGATTCAGAGTTTGAAGGGAGCCAGTAAGAGGAGGAGAGTTGATCAAAGTAGCCTTTGACTCCACCCTATTGAGCAAAGTTGTATGTGGGGAGCCTCCTCAGGGTTGTACTCTAAACAGGGGCGAGTAAAACCTGTGTATAAAGTCAATAACTGTGTTGGGGTAAAGAAGACTCGGAGTCAGCTTGGCACACCTAATCTCTTGGAAGCAGATTTTACAAGAGATGCAATATGATCTTTCCAAGATAAGTCCCGAGTGAATGACACCCCAAGCATGTTCAAGGATGATGCAGGACAGAACTGGACATTATTAAACATTAGTGGATACTCCTGTGGAAGATTGTTTCGGGTTGATAGGTGTAAAAACTGAGTCTTTGATGCATTAAAAATGACAAGATTATTTTTACCCCAGTCAGAGATAAGAGCCAAGTCAGACATTAGGTGTGCCATAGCCTCATTCCTTGTTTGTTGAAGTAACTGCAGAGGTGGACGTTGCGGAAGCCGAATCTAAAGGTGAAGGGTGGAATCATCAGCGTACGAGTGGATAGGGTTAGATGTACAATTTAGAAGATCATTGATGAATAAAAGGAAGAGAGTTGGTGATAGGACAGAGCCCAGAGGAACACCAGTGTTGATAGATCTAGGAAAAGAACTATGGCCGTCTACAACAGCAGCTATAGAATGACCAGAAAGGAAGCTATAGATGAAGGCACAGATAAAAGGATAGAAACCGTAAGAGGGCAGTTTGGAAATTAAAGATTTATGCCAGACTCGATCGAAAGCCTTTGAGATGTCAAGTGCAATGGCAAAGCTTTTGCCAAAGTCCCGAAAGGTGGATGATCAGGAGTCTGAGAGGTAGGTGAGAAGATCGCCAGTGGAATGTCCCTGGCGGAACCCATACTGACAATCAGAAATAAGGTTGTGATAGGAAAGATGCTTTAAAATTTTTCTGTTAAGAATAGACTTGAAAACTTTTGAGACACAGGACATTAAAGCAATTGGATGATAGTTAGAGGGTTGGGTATGGTCACCCTTCTTTGTGACTGGCTGAATGAAAGCAAACTTCCAGCAAAAAGGAAAGATAAAAGTTGAAAGACAAAGGCAAAAGAGTTTACCTAGGCAGGGTGTAAGCACGGAGTTCCTTTCCCTACTTCTCTTGAGGGAAAACATACATATCCTCCTGCTGATCACAAATATACAGAAATTCCTTTAGTCTCTAATTTCTAAAATGGCAGGTCAATACATTAGGCTTGGGACCTACGGATGAGAATGAAATTCTCTTTTAGAACCAACCAATGGTAACTTGAGGGCATGGAGAATTACAAGACAGAGGTTCTCCCCTTATAGAACAATTAATTTTTTTTCATGATCTTGCGATAGTAGTTCTTATTCTTATTACAACTCTTGTAGGATATATAATATCAAGAATATTTTTTAATAGATTCATCAGCCAATTCTTATTAGAAAATTAAACAGTTGAGGTGATTTGAACCTTTGTTTTTGCTTTAATTTTGATTTTTATTGCTCTACCTTCACTACGACTTCTTTATCTACTAGATGAAGTTAACAATCCAAGTGTTACTTTAAAATCTATTGGACATCAATGATATTGAAGTTATGAATACTCTGATTTCTCCCAACTAGAATTTGATTAATTCATGATCCCAACTGATGAATTAGAAACTGGATTTCGGTAACTGGATGTTGATAATCAAGCTGTCCTACCATTTAACAATCATATTCGAGTGTTAGTGAGAGCGGCGGATGTCATTCATTCCTGAACAGTACCTGCATTAGGAGTAAAAGTCGATGCTATTCCAGGTTGTTTTAACCAAGTGAGATTCTTAATTTCTCGCCCAGGTTTATTTTACGACCAGTGTTCAGAAATTTGTGGTGCTAATCACAGTTTTATGCCAATTGTAGTTGAGTGTCTGTTATATCCTTCTTATCATGAGTTACATCATCTGATGAAGCTTAAATTTTATCTCACCAGATGACTGAAGTTTAAGTGTGGGTCTTTTAAACCTATTATAGTATAATTACTCATACTTCTGGTGAATGAACTCAAAAAGATAAGCTAAATGTAAGCTAGTGGGTTCATACCCCACTTATGGGCATTTTTCACTCTTTTTAACATGTATCTTTACACAAGGTATAGTTCTTTAAGAGATTGATGCTGATAATGTCAGTGTTGTAGTTTTAATACTTCCTATACCTAAACTAAACAAAAGAAAATAAATTAATTTTCACTTAATTTAAAAACTTTCCTCTTCTGAATTTACTTTTCTTTTCCTAATTTATTCTGTTTTTCTATGCTGATTTCAGGAACTTTTCTTTCTGTCTCATCCTGCTCATGATTTAGAGCTTGAGTAGGATTAGAATTAAATTTATTGTCATTTGTTCCTCTTATAATCACTAAAAGTAACAAGTACTCTTCAGAGGCAGCTTTGAAATATTTCTTAATCCAAAGGTTAGGATCTTCCTTAATTATTTTCTCAGCTTCTTTTATACTAATCTATTTTAAGATTGCCTCTGTTATTTTATTTTGTGCCTTAATCTTGAAATTAGGAGGTGCTCCTTTCCATTTTTTATTTCCACAAATCATGGGGCTTACTTTGACCCCAAGCTATAATTTTAATGAGAATTCAGAAAATTGCTCCTTTATTCCTCCTCTGCTATTTAGCAAGAATAAGAATAATAGAAACTTACTTTTCTATAGCTAGAATATTGTCAGCCATTGTTGGCGCAGTAGGGGGTATTAATCTAGCCTCTTTGCGTAAAGTATTGGCGTTTTCCTCAGTCAACCATATTAGCTGGATACTTTCTTCTATCTTGGTAAGAGAAGTAACTATAGGAATTTATTTTTTATTCTATTAATTTCCTTATCTATCGTTATTCTTTTCCACCATAAGCAAGCTTTCCATTTCAATCATCTGTTAACTTACAATTTTCTTATTGATGTGAAATTGTTAGTATTCATTTCTTTGCTATCATTAGGAGGCCTTCCTCCCTTTACTGGCTTTATTCAAAATGATTAATTATCCAAGAATTAGCAGGAATAGGAAATTATGTCTTACTAGTTATTCTTCTAGGATCTGCCCTTGTCACTCTTTACTTCTGCCTTCGAGTGTCAATTTATCTTTTAACACTTAGATCCCCAAAATTAATTATTTCTGTTGCTAACCAGCAAAGATTTAAATGGCTTATACCATATTCCATGTTTATAAGTTTCTTCAGACTTTTGATTCCATTCATAATTGTAATTATTTGGTTGATTAGTTAAAAAATAATATGAGTTTGTCAAACTTAAGTTATCCTAAAAGGATATCATCCAGTTCCACAAATAGCTCCTATCTTATGGCTAAATTTAACTATTATATTTCTTTGTACATTTATCATCTTTATTGTAATAAATTATTATATCAGAATTCAAAAAAAAAAAAAAAAGTGGACTAAAAGAAGAAGTAATTAAAGTTGAAGAAAAAACCTGAAAATTATCTATCTATCTGCCTATTGCCAGACGCCTCAATCCCGAACAGGATGGTCACAAACAAATCGCTTCCATGTCGCTCTGTCTACCGCCATTTCACTACCCTGCTCCCAACTCACACCCCCCTCTCTCATGTACCTCTCCACTCCATCCCTCCATCTCATCCTCAGCCTCCCCCCCCCCTCTCACCCCCTCCACCTCACTCACATACACTCTCCTCATCAGTCTTTCACTCTCCATCCTCTCCACATGCCCAAACCACCTTAACGTGTTTCTCCTAATGCTTCCTATCACGTCCACAACCACACCACAATGCTCCTTCCCTTCCTCATTTGTTAGTCTGTCTCTCCATGTGACTCCACATGCTCCTCTCAAATAACTCATTTCCACTGCTCTCACTCTTGACTTCTGTCCTTCCAACAGGGTCCAAGCTTCACTTCCATATGTCAGAGTTGGATCAGAGTTGGTATCACAATACTGTCATGTAACAATTTTTCACTTCCATGCTCACCTCCATGTTTCTTATCACTGCTTTCAACGAACCAGCAACCTTCCTTCCCTGCTGCACCCTTTCAAGCACTTCACCCTCCAGACTTCCATCCTTACTCATCACACTACCCAAGTACTTAAATGCACTCACATTCTCCATATCCTCCCCATCCAATTTCACTGTACATTCACTGGCTTCACTTCTCGAAGACCATCACTTTACTCTTCCCTACATTCACCTTTAGATTCCATTTCTTACACACTCTCCCAAACTCATCTACCAGGCCTTTGCAGCTCCCCTTTGTCTTAGCTCAACAACACAGTATCATCTGCAAACAATAGTACAGGGAGTTTCCAAACACTGTCCTCTCTCACTAGGGCCGCTCCAACATCCACTGCCCGACCTTGTATCTCTTTTATAACCCCATCCATGTACAGATTGAACAACCATGGAGACATGACACATCTTTGTTTCAATCCAACCTTCAAATGGAAAGATTCACTCAGTTTGCCATCCACACGCACTGCAGCCTTAGCACCCTCATACATACTCTTCACTGCCTTCAGCAACTTCCCATCCACTCCATATATTCTTAATACTTTCCACAATCCTTGTCTATCCACCTTGTCATATACTTTCTCCAGATCCATGAAGGCTGCATACAACTTCTTTCCCTTCTCTAGAAACTTTTCCACTAAGGATCTAAGAATGAATATCAGGTCTACACAGCCTCTTCCCTTCCTAAAACCTCCCTGTTCTTCTCCAACTAATTCCTCTGTTATTTCCCTAACTCTGTCAATAAGTATCCTACCATATACTTTTCCTATTACACTGAGAAGGCAAATGCCCCTGTGATTACCACACACTGCTTTTTCCCCTTTTCCTTTGTACAGAGGAATAATTATACCTGACTTCCAATTCTCCGGGACTCTACCCTCCTCCCACGCCAATCTGCACACCTTCCATATCCATTCTTTTACTATCCCTCCCCATGCTTCAGCATTTCACCACACACTCCATCAATTCCTGGGGCTTTCCCCATTTTATCTTTCTGCATTGCTTCCACCACTTTCATCCTACTGATTTCTTCCTCTCTTCTCACAACTCTCCTTCTCCCCTCCATTCCCCAGCCACTTATACTTGCATTACTTTCATTCTCTATGTTCAACAGTTCATCAAAGTGTTCTCTCCATCTGTTTACTTTTTCTCCCTTCTCCACTTGTAATCTACCATTTTTATCTTTCACACCCCCACTGACTTCGTTGGCACCCTGTCTAGCTCTCTTTACCTCCTTCCAGAACATTTTCTTACATTCCCTCCACTTTGCACCCAAATTCCTTCCAAATTCCTCATCCACTCTCTTCTTACTCTCTCTTGCTAATCTTTTCACCTCTCTCCTCCTCTCTACATATAACTCTTTCGTCCGTCCCTCAGCTTCTTCAACTCCCCTGTTCCTTATCCACTCATTATATGCTTTCTTCTTTTGTGCCAGAGCCTCTCTCACCTCTTCAGTCCTCCATGCTGTTCTCTGAACCCCTTTGCATCTTCTCTTCACCCCACACACCACCTCACATGTTGCACAGATTTCTTCTGTGAATATCTTGCACACACCTTCCACCTCCCCCATCTGCTCCAATCTGTATTTACCCAATCGCTCCTCCACTTCCCTTTTATATTCAGCCTTTATTCCATCCTCTTGTAACTTTTCTACCCTCCTTGTAAGAACTACTTCCTCCTGTCCTTCCCTTCTTCTCTTCCTCCATCTTGTTTGGATTCTGATTCTGGCCACCACCAAGTGGTGGTCAGAAAGTCCACTCCCCCAACCTCTATATACTCTTGCATCCATTACACATCTTCTCATCCTTTCATCCACACACACATAGTCAGTCATTGCCTTCCGTTCATTCACTCCACCATCCACCCTTCTCACCACTTGCCATGTATACCTATGGATCATTTTGTGCCTGAAGAGGGTATTAGATAACACCATCCCCCTCCTGGCACAGATGTCCACTAAAGCACTGCCATTCTCATCCATCTCTGCAGGCACACCCCACTCACCAACCACTCCATCCACCTTCTCATTCCTTACTTTTCCATTCATATCTCCAATTAGAAACACTCTCTCATTCCTTTCAAACTTTTCCAAGCAGGCTTCCACATTTGTCCAGAACTCTTTTCTCACTGTACTTACACGATCTTGCGTTGGCACATACACGCACGCAATTGCCCACATTTGTAGTCCAACTTTCACTCTTACCCGCACAATCCTTGACCCAACTGATCCATACTCTCTTACATTCTCCTTCCATCTGTTGCTCACAGCAATACACACTCCTTTTGCTCTCTCATTCTCACCTACTCCCGTGCATATACCCCATCCATACTCCCATTCTCTCACACTCTCACCTGGCCATTTAGTTTCAGTTATTCCACATATATCCACTTTCATACTCTCAAGCACCAGTACAATCTCTGAAAATGATATCAAAACTATTTTCCATTTTTGAACCTTCTTTTGGTTTAATAGAGTTAGAATTAAGCTGACTTTCTACTTTCCTAGGACTAATATTTTTACCCTATATATACTAAGTTTCTCCCTCTCGATGATCTGTCACCTGATATAAGTTAAATATAGCTTTACATCAAGAGTTTAAAAATATTCTTGGACCGAATCAACAAAGTATTTTTGTATCTTTGTTTTCATTTATTGTTTTCAACAGCTTCTTAGGCCTCTTACCTTACGACTTTACAAGAGCTGGACATTTAGTCATAACTCTAGGACTGGCTCTTCCTCTTTGACTAACATTTACGACCTACAGTTGGTTTAATCATATTTAGCACATATTTGCCCATCTAGTTCCCCAAGGAACACCTGTTGCTCTTATACCTTTTATAGTAGTAATTAAAAGTACTGTATTAGAAATATTATTTGACCTGGAACTTTAGCAAGTCGATTAATGGCCAACATAATAGCCGGTCACTAATTATTAACTCTCTTAGGAGCAACTGGCCTTTCACTTACTTCTTACCTTTTAGTGCCTTTATTCATTGCCCAGATTTTACATTTTCTTCTTGAATTTGCTGTTGCAGTTATTGAGTCTTATGTTTTTGCAGTTCTAAGAACCTTATTTGCAAGAGATATTAACTAATGGCATCATCACACGGACACCACACTTATCACTTAGTAGAAATAAGACCATGACCTCTAACTGGATCAATTAGTGCAATAATATTAACTACAGGATTAGTCAAATGGTTTCATCAGTTTAATATAGATCTTCTTATTTTAATAGTTGCTGTTATCTTAACCATAATTCAGTGGTGATGAGATGTAGTGCGTGAAAGAACTTATCAAGGATTGCACACTAGAGTAGTAGTAGCCGGACTACGATGGGGAATAATTTTATTTATTGTGTCAAGTATTCTTCTTCTTTTCATTTTTTTGAACATTTTTTCATAGAAGGTTAGCTCTAGTTGTAGAAATTGGTATAACTTGACCACCCAAAGGAATTGTACCATTTAATCCATTCCAAATTCCTCCTTTAAACAGTATTATTCTTTTATCATCAGGAGCTACAGTAACCTGAGCTCATCATGCCATTATAAGATCCAATCATAGTGAAGCTCTTCAAAGTCATAGCATCACTGTGTTTCTAGGAATTTATTTTACAGCCCTTCAAGCTTTTGAATACTTCAAAGCTCCATTTGCTATTGCTGACTTAGTTTTTTTTTTTTTTTTGTAGCAACAGGTTTTCATGGTCTTCACATAATTATCGGAACCACCTTGCTTAGTGGTAGGTGGTGGCGACCATCATCTACTCACTTGATGTAGTGCTGCCCACTTTTTCCTTAGCCTTTATCATTCTTTTTTCTGGGCCTGCCCTCCTCTCTTCCTATTTCTCTCATCTTTCCTGTCACTTCTTGTTGCTTTTCTTTCCTTTACAGGTGGCTTTACATTGAGTGACAAGCCAAATGGTTTCTTGTAAGCCAAGAAACCATTTACAATGCTGGGTGGTAACCATATAACCAAACCATACGTGCTCCCTACGTGTCAACAAGTGGGTTGGTGGAGGGTTAGTGCCCCTCCCTGTAAAACAAATAACTCAAAGTCAAATGGCCACCCCTTACGGGATCATGGCATCTGGCAATAGATAGAGATAGACAGACCTTTTTAATAGTATGTCTGTACCGTCTTTATATGTATCGTTTTTCTCCAACCCATTACTTTGGTTTTGAGGCTGCTGTATGATATTGACATTTTGTAGACATGGTTTGATTGTTTCTTTATATTTTCATTTATTGATGAGGAAGATAGATTCTTTTTATAAATAAATTAGAAAGCAAAGTTTTGCACTTAGTTTTGGCCTAAGCTTTGACTATTTAGTCTCTAATTTTGATAGAAACCAATTTAGAGGCTAATCACTGTTAATGATTTAATTGAAGTAATCTTCCTATCAAGAATTAGTTGCTTCTGTGGTGTAAAAAACATAATACATTTTTGCTGTATAGTTAAAAAGACTTTTTAGAAGCTAATCACTTTTAGATGAATTCATCTCTTTCGCAACTTCAGCTTGGTGGTGGGAGGAGTGTGTAGAAGCTGCAGTTAAGGAGAAAAAAAGGCTTTTCCTGGAATGAAAAAGAGGTGGTAACAAAGAGGTATACATGGCCACCAAGCATAGAGCTAGAAAAGAGGTTTACAGGACAAAATCGGAGTCTCAGACTTTAACTGGATAACCTAAATAGTGTGGAAGGGAAGAACATGATATTTAAGGTGGCAAATCAGGTGGAGAGGGAAAACAGGGTAATCATAGGTGAGCAGTGTGTGAAGAATGATAAAAAAAAGGTAGTGGTGAATAGTGGGGATATTAAAGATGCCTGGAGAGCATTATAACTTCTTGTTGAATGAGGAGTGTGAGTAGAACAGGGAAAGTTTGGAGCCATCAGATTGGTGTTTGGCCCTTGGCCTTTGATTGATGCTGCTACTGTGAGAAGGACAATAGGCAGGATGCAGATGGGGAAGGCAGCTAGTGTGTTTGGGTTGACTGCTGAAATGCTGAAGGCTTCAGGAGATATAGGAGTGGGGTCAATTGCTGATTTGATAAATATGATTATATATGAGTGTGTTGTCCCAGGAGATTGGCTGAAGAGTGTGATTGTAAATGTGAACAAGGGGAAGGGTGATGCCCTGGAAAGAGGAAAATGTAGAGGCATAAAGCTTTTGGACCAGATAATGAAAGCAATGGAGAGAGTTCTAGAAGGTATGATTAAGGAAGAATGAATAATGATGAGGTGCAGTTTGGGTTTATGTCAGGCAAAGGGACCATGGATGCCATATCCATTGTTCTGCAGCTTCAGGAAAAGTATATAGGGAAGAAAAAGGATCTATGCTTAGTTTTTGTTGATTTGGAGAAGACCTTTGACAGAGTCCCTGGGGAGATGGTGAAGTGGGCAGTGAGAAAGTTTGGGATCAAGGGGTGCCTGGTTGTAGTGGTTATGGCTATGTATGTGGGTGCTTGTGACCAGGTAAAAGTGAATGGAGATTTGAGTGATGAGTTTTCCATGAATGTTGGTGTGCATCAAGAAGTCAGTCTTAAGCCCCTTGTTGTTTACCATGGTGCTTGTAGCCCTCTCACGTGACTGCAGAAATGGATTCCCGTGGGAGATATTGTATGCTGATGATTTGGTGTTGATTGCAGAGAATGAAAGGGAGGCAGAGGAAAGGTTTAGGAAGTGGAGAGATGGTATGGGGCACAAGGGCTTGAGAGTAAATGCAGATAAAATGAAGGTGATGGTATCTAGGGCTGGTGGTGGTACTGTCAGAGAAGAGGGAGAGTGGCCATGTGCGGTTTGGCACAGGGGTGTCTCGGAAGTAATTCTGTCTTGTGCAGTGTTTGTGATAAGTGGGTGCATAAGAGATGTAGTGGTATTAGAGGTAGACTGTGAGATAATGCTGATTTCATGTGTGTGGTGTGTTGGGGAGAGCATGTGGAGGTTGTCAGATGTGAAAGAATTGATCTTGCTGGTAATCTCTCATGTGTCTGGGGGTTTTGTTATTTGGGAGATGTGTTATGTGCTGGAGGTGGGATTGGAGCTAGCTCTATGGCTAGAGTGAGGAGCGGTTAGAAGAAGTTCAGGGAGCTGTTGTCTCTCCTGTCATTGAGAGGGCTTTCCCTCTGTGCTAAAGGATCTTTGCAGCATGTGTTAGGAATGTAATGCTGTATGGTAGTGAGACCTGAGCAGTAAAGGAAGAGGATGTTCGCAGGCTCAGATGTACAGAAGTAGCAATGATTAGGTAGATGTGCAGTATGTCCCTGAGTACGAGGCTTGGGGGGGCTAGGTTTACGATGGAAGAGTTGAGAGGTAGGATGGGACTGGAGTGTATTCGTGTTGTGATGCGGAGAGGTAGATTGAGATGGTTTGGGTATGTGGAGAGGATGGGGGATGATAGTTGGGTGCAGAAAGTGAGAAGTGTTAATGTTACGGGTAGGGTAGCGAGAGGTAGACCGAAAAAGACCTGGGACGAGGTCATCGAGTATGACCTTAGGGAAAAGGGACTGAATGGGAAGACTGCAAGATATCGAGCAGCATGGAGAGCTGCAATTAGGTGACCAGGGCTGACTCATGCGAGGATGTTGGAGCCTTTGAAAATGAAACAAATGAAAACAAAGTAACATAAGCCATCAGCATTAAATTGTAATACTGTATCTTGAAGCTGCTGGGTCAAGGCAGTGTATATCCAGTGTGGATCTGGGTTGTAGATGTGATTACACACCAAGACTGAGTTGTGGCAGTGGCTGTGTGAGTATTGGGGTTGTTGAGAGGAAGGAGGGAAATTGTGTTTGGCATGACAGAATTGTTTGTGAATGTGTTGCACTTACCATGTACACATGCACTGTGGTGTTGTCTAGCATTAATAGGTGTAGTGCTTAAGGTGTGGATCCATTCTATGCAAGAATTGCATTGAACAGATCCATGTGTTAATCTTCATGTATGATTCCTAGGGAGCAGATTTGGCAAATGTATCATGTTTGGGATCTGAAATTACTCGCAATATTGCCAGCAAGTGTTGGGAGGAGGGAGGTCATTGTCAGAGTCATTTCCCTCAAAATAAAAAACTGCACAGGGAGCAGTTATCTCCACATGGAACCAATTCCCTGTCAGGTTGACCAAGGTCCTTTTCACAGTATGCAGGGAAGGTGGGGGTGTTTGGCCCCCCAGCCATAAGTCATTGTCACTTTTCCTTGTCAAGGGTACACAGCGTCATCACAGTTATGCTTCCCCTCCTGCTCCTCAGAATGTAAGGTGTGTGTGAGTGATATTGAAGCAGCCAGAGATGATGCATAGAGCTTTGTTCTGTATGGTCTCTAGGGTGTTATAGTGGAGTTTAGATATTATGGGGACCCAAGCTGAGGAGGCATAGGACATCACTGATCTGATATAGTACAGTATTTGCAGATGAGAAATGAGAAAGACACTGAGGAAATACAGTACATGTAGCTCTCCAGACTTTGGTGTGGAGACCTAAATATATTTGTACTGCTTGTTGAAGGTGCTGTGCATTTAATGTGGGTTTGTATTGCAGGTGTACAGTAGTTGAGAGAGTAGAGGGATGTTAGAGTGGGTGGAGAGAATTGTGTTTGGACTGACAGGGGGAGTGCTTATGGATGTGTTGCACTGTCATATACCCATGTGATATGGAGATACTGTATTTAGTGCATGTATGTAATATGGATCCATTCTCTGTAAGAGTTGCGCTAAATAGATCTGCGTGTTCATTTTGTGTGTGTGAAGAGTAGGGAGCAAACTGGGTAAATGTAATATGTTTGAGGGTCCATGATTGCCCTCAGTGTCTCCAGCAAGTGTAAGTAGGAGGGGGGAAATGACTGCAGGAGATTCATTTCCTCCTGTGTAAAAAACATATATATCTGTCTATCTATCTATTGCCAGATGCCTCAGTCCCGCACGGGGTGGCCACAAACAAATCGCCTCCATGTCACTCTGTCCCCTGCCATTTCACTACCACGCTCCCAACTCACACCCCCCTCTCTCATATACCTCTCCACTCCATCCCTCCATCTCATCCTCAGCCTCCCCCTCCCTCTCGCCCCCTCCACCTCACTCACATACACTCTCCTCGTCAGTCTTTCACTCTCCATCCTCTCCACATGCCCAAACCACCTTAACGTGTTTCTCCTAACGCTTCCCATCACGTCCTCAACCACACCACAATGCTCCTTCACTTCCTCATTTGTTAGTCTGTCTCTCCATGTGACTCCACATGCTCCTCTCAAATAACTCATTTCCACTGCTCTCACTCCTGACATCTGTCCTTCCAACAGAGTCCAAGCTTCACTTCCATATGTCAGAGTTGGTATCACAATACTGTCATGTAACAACTTTTTCACTTCCATGCTCACCTCCCTGTTTCTTATCACTGCTTTCAACGAACCAGCAGCCTTCCTTCCCTGCTGCACCCTTTCAAGCACTTCACCCTCCAGACTTCCATCCTTACTCATCACACTGCCCAAGTACCAAAATTCACTCACATTCTCCATATCCTTCCCATCCAATCTCACTGTACATTCACTGGCTTCACTTCTCTCGAAGACCATCACTTTTCCTCTTCCCTACATTCACCTTTAGATTCCGTTTCTTCCACACTCTCCCAAACTCATCTACCAAGCCTTGCAGCTCCGCTTCGTCTTCGCTCAACAACACTGTATCATCTGCAAACAACAGTACAGGGAGTTTCCAAACACTGCCCTCTCTCATTAGGGCCGCTCCAACATCCACTGCCTGACCTTGTATCTCTTTTATAACCCCATCCATGTACAGATTGAACAACCAAGGAGACATGACACATCCTTGTTTCAATCCAACCTTCAAATGGAAAGATTCACTCAGTTTGCCATCCACACGCACTGCAGCCTTACCCTCATACATACTCTTCACGGCCTTCAACAACTTCCCATCCACTCCATATATTCTTAATACCTTCCACAAACCTTGTCTATCCACCCTGTCATATGCTTTCTCCAGATCCATGAAGGCTGCATACAACTTCTTGCCCTTCTCTAGAAACTTTTCCACTACGGATCTAAGAATGAATATCTGGTCTACACAACCTCTCCCCTTCCTAAAACCTCCTTGTTCTTCTCCAACTAATTCCTCTGTAATTTCCCTAACTCTGTCAATAAGTATCCTACCATATACTTTTCCTATTACACTGAGAAGGCAAATGCCCCCCATGATTACCACACACTGCTTTTTCCCCTTTTCCTTTGTACAGAGGAATAATTATACCTGACTTTCAATCCTCCAGGACTCTACCCTCCTCCCAAGCCAATCTGCACACCTTCCACATCCATTCTATTACTATCTCTTCCCCATGCTTTAGCATTTCACCACACACTCCATCAATTCCTGGGGCTTTCCCCTTTTTAACTTTCGTCATTGCTTCCACCACTTCCATCCTGGTGATTTCTTCCTCTCTTCTCACAACCCTCCTTCTCCCTGCCATTCCCCAGCCACTTATACTTGCATTACTTTCATTCTCTATGTTCAGTAGTTCATTAAAGTGTTCTCTCCATCTGTTTACTTTTTCTCCCTTCTCCACTAGTAATCTACCATTTTTATCTTTCACACTCCCACTGACTTCATTGGCACCCTGTCTAGCTCTCTTTACCTCCTTCCAGAACATTTTCTTACATTCCCTCTATTTTGCATTCAAATTCCTTCCAAATTCCTCATCCACTCTCTTCTTACTCTCTCTTACTAATCATTTCACCTCTCTCCTCCTCACTACATATAACTCTCTCGTCCGTCTCTCAGCTTCTTCATCGCCCCTGTTCCTCATCCACTCATAATATGCTTTCTTCTTTTGTGCCACAGCCTCTCTCACCTCTTCAGTCCACCATGCTGTTCCCTGAACCCCTTTTCGTCTTCTCTTCACCCCACACACCACCTCATATGCTGCACAGATTTCTTCTGTGAATACCTTGCACACACCTTCCACGTCCCCTATCTGCTCCAATCTATATTTACCGAATCGCTCCTCCACTTCCCTTTTATATTCAGCCATTATTCCATCCTCTTGTAACTTTTCTACCCTCCTTGTAAGAAACACTTGCTCCTGTCCTTCCCTTCTAATCTCTTCTTCCATCTTGTTTGGATTCTGATTCTGGCCACCACTAAGTGGTGGTCAGAAAGTCCACTCCCCCAACCTCTATATACTCTTGCATCCATTACACATCTTCTCATCCTTTCATCCACACACACATAGTCAACCATTGCCTTCTGTTCATATATATATATATATATATATATGTATATATACATACAGTAAAACCTCGATATAACGGACTTCAGTAGACCGGAATTCGCTTTTATCGGACTCGAGGAGCTACCCGACTAAACTCCTATATATCAGAAAAAGTCCGATATAGCCAGAAAGCAGTCCGGACTACCTGACAATTTCAGCTACGTTCACCACAATAAGACAAGTAAAAGACATGTTTTTCAGTGCACAGTACAGTATTATTATACCATTTGATTAATGTAGTGAAGGTATAACACAGTACAATACTGCAATGATGGTGAAAACCACTGATG
>JAGKTI010023506.1:701-14776 GCA_018397915.1 Birgus latro
CTCATCCTCAGCCTTCCCCTCCCTCTCCCTCCCTCCACCCCACCTACATATTCCCTCTTAGTCAGTCTTTCATTCTAAATTCTCTCCACATGTCCAAACCATCTCAGTGTATTTCTCCTAATCTTCTCAACCATATCCACATCCACCCCACAACGTTCATTCACTTCTTCATTCATCAACATGTCCCTCCATGTCACTCCACATGCTCCTCTCAATTAACTCATTTCCACTGCTCTCACTCTTGACCTGTTACCCTCTAGCAAGGTCCATACGTCAGGGTAGGGATCACGATACTATCATGCAGTGACTTCTTGACTTCCATACTCACCTCTCTATTTCTCATCACCGCTTTCAATGAACCAACAACCTTCCTTCCCTGCTGTACCCTTTCAAGTATTTCATCCCCAAAACTTCCATCCTTACTCATCAAACTGCCCAAGTACTTGAATGAACTCACATTCTCCATATCCTCACCCCCCAACCTCACTGTGCATTCTGTGACTTCATTCCTCTCAAACACCATAACTTTACTCTTGTTCACATTGACTTTCAGATTCCTCTTCTTATACACTGTCTAAAATTCATTCACCAAACCTTGCAACTCCCCTTCATCTTCACTCAACAATACTGTATCATCAGCAAACAACAACACTGGAATCTTCCACATATTACAGCCACCCCTACATCCACTGCCCTACCTTGCACCTCCTTTACAACCCCCATGAATATATTAAACAGCCATGGAGACATCACACAACCCTGTTTTAGTCCCACTTTCAGATCAAAGAACTCAGCTCACCATCCACTCGCAAAGTAGCCCAAGCTCCTTCGTACATGCTCTTCACAGTACTCAACAATTTCCCCTCCACTCCATATATCTGCCAGAGATATGTTCGCTCTTCTGGCAACCTGTCCATGCATCTCTGTCTCTCAAAACATATCCCACTCCTGACACCAGTTTGCTGCATCACAGAGTTTGTTGATATGTCAAGAACAATGAGTACACAAGCCAGGAAATTAACCCTTTCGTTCACGGTAAGTTTATTAAGTTTCACGTCTCACGATTTTACTCGCCCGCGGGACACAAATTACATGTATTCTTGCCTTATTTTCGCCACCCAAACCTTTAAATATTGCCCTGAAACCCACATCATTATATTCGCTGATGTTTCTTCTAGCTGATAAGCCCCCCCCCCCAAAAAAAAAAAACAATAAAAGTACATTAGGCTGCCGTGAATAAACATTTTGGAACGTTGATCTCACTTCCCAACATCGTCGTTCGAATGTTTTCCATCATACAGAAAAATGTTGTTATAAGTTTTGATAGAGAATTTCATTGGCTTTCTAATGAGGTGTGTCCGGTTGTGATGCAATTTGTATTTTTCGAGAAAATACCCAAAAACTAAAAGCCATTTTTGTAAAAAAAAAAATGATTTTTGTTCAGGGAGGTATACTGCAGAAGTTTTCCCGCACACCTTATGTTTTTATTACAGAATCTTATGTGGAATTTCATGAGCTTTCTCAGGAGCTCTTCAAAATTTTGATACACCTCATAGTTTCCGAGTAAATCGCAAAAAAACTACAGGGTACTCATGGCCGTGGTGCACTTTCGTCATGCGTGCACAATAACCGCCTATGTAACAACAACATTTCATTAGAGAAATTACATAGTAATGTCCTATACATACGTAGAATTCACTGATCTTTATCATGGTTCTTACAGGAAATTGATACGTTCAATAATTTTGGAGTAAATGGACGACAAAGAGAGAATACTCTTCCTTGCCAGTAAGCGAGATAAAAACGCTCAATTTCCCTGCCTCACGAATACCTACATATTTTCATTCGTTAAGTTTTATTTTTTTTTAAACTCAAATTATACACGTGAAATATCATAAGCTCTTTGATAGTGCTCTCAGAAACTCGACATGACCACTAGTCTTTTTGCTAGGTACTGATACTGAAGCTGAACTTTCTTCCATCTCACATGTGTATATGTAAAAAACAATACTTATCTGTGAAAAAAAAAATATAGAAATGTAGAAATAGGTCAATATACAAATAAAAAAAATGTGGATAACTCACTTGTTCCAGAGTGTTGAGCTGCTGGCAGGAACTTGAAGGAATTGAAGATGAGTTAGGTAGTGTGTGTGTGTGTGTGTGTGTGTGTGTGTGTGTGTGTATGTGTGTGTGTGTGTGTGTGTGTGTGTGGCGTGTTCTCTCTTCCATGCACTGCATTTGCCTAACATATGATGCACACAATAGATTTCTGCACAAACATTCGCTGCATGACATACGTATATAATGTCATATATTTGTCACTGTGTGGCGTATTTTCTTGTCTCCGATCATTACGTAACTTTCAGCTTCAGTCAATGCACGCAATATTTCTTGGTGAACACTGGCTGCGCTATTTTATACGTATATTTCACACTGAACCAAATGCAATATAAAACACTATCACATGCCTTAACAACGGATGCGCATATGTCTATGTATCTCTATGGCATAACATAATGCCTGCTATGGCAGGTCAGTTATTTCACTAATCCGGGCACTATATGTTTCACAGATATAAGTAATGGCTTCACTATAAGGGTAAAATACATCATTTACGGGCAGGGTGAGTGGAAACCCCGCTATAAAAAAAAACAGACTCCTGCCTCTAGGCCTAACGGCTGATAACGGGCCCCAATGCTTTACAAACAATTTATCTATGTTCAATAGACACAATCACTTCACAGAATAGTAAAAAACACTGTACAATCACAATATATCAATAATGGCTTCAGCCTCAGGTGGGAGGGGAAAAAATGGCTGATTTAAAGGGACAACACAACACGGCAAGCCTCTGCTGTCTGGCTGCTAGTGGGGCACTGAGATTCTATCATTACGTACAGGCACATATGAGCCATTGCAGTGTTGCCAAGGTCTTCCCTCAGGAGAGACACGTGGCTGCTCGAACGTACCAAAATTTGACGCAAATCGACCGAAAACTTTTTTGGTTATTTTTTTCTTTTTCACGCAATTTACGGCCATGTGTGTTAACACACCACACCACATGGAATGCAAATCGCGGTTCCGTGCACAAAAGGGTTAATCAAAGACCACTTAACATTTTTAAGTTTTATTTCTTCCTGGCTTAGCTGATGTATACTGGCAAAACAAGGCGGCTTTTCTCTCTCTCTCTCTCATGCTACCTTTGTCATCACTGCCTAATATTCAATTCACTGACTGGCTACTCTGTCTTTCACTAACACTCACTCTCTGACTGACTGCTCTCCACTCTGTACTGCTGTCTGTTGCCTGCCACACACAAACTAAACTAGGAGGAGAAGAAGAACAATAGAAACCTAGTGCCAAAATCCAGCACAAAGCCAGATCATCGGCAACAAGTTATGTATGCTGGTCGGGCCGGAAATACAGACACGGCATTGTGAAGAAATTGGGTCAATGGAAAAAGTATATCATATCACAGATGGGGTTAGTGGAATCAGGAACGGAGTTAGATGTTGGAAAGAAGACCAACAGAGGTAAGGAAGGACATGATATTATGACAGGAAAAATATGATGATTCTCGGAGAAAATCTGAAAGGGGGGGAGGACGTTGGAGGGAAGACAAAAAAGGAAAGGAAATACGTCGCTGTACTGTAAAGAGGACAATCAAGGAAAATATGACGTATACAGAGAATGGTATTGCAATGCGTACAGAGGGGAGGGTGACCACCAGACATCAAATATGAGTGGGTAAGTCTAGTATGACCAATTCTAAGACGAGCTAAAGCAGTCTCCCATCTCCTATTACGGTGGCAAGGGGCTAGCCAAGGAGAAATAAATGGTTTAACAACACGTAGTTTATTATTAGTGATAGAGTCCCAGCAAGACTGCCACCGGTGCTGAAGGAAGGAAGTTAGGGCAGGAAGAAAATCAGAGACTGGAATGAGGAAGGAAGGAGAGGCATCTTTGGCAACAGCCATGCGAGCCAACTGATCAGCACGTTCATTGCCCGCGATGCCCACATGTCCTGGAACCCAACAGAACTGGACTGTTTTACGATGAGAGGAGATACGGAACAACCATTCCAAGATACGAAGGACTAAAGGATGAGAAGCAGAAGGTGACTGAAGAAGGGATAGCGCACTATATGAATCAGAGAATATTACAAATGAGGGAGAGGAGACACAACAAATATAACGCAACGCAAACCAGAGGGCATATAACTCTGCTGTTAGAACACTTGCGTAGGTAGGAAGGCTAAAATGATAAAAGGTGTCAGGAAAGAGGACCGCGAAGCCAACACCCTCCGGGTTTTTTTTAACCATCAGTGTATATAGGGACTGCAGAGGAATGGCAGGAGAGATGGTCAGAAAACCGAGCACGGAGAATGAATGAAGAAGAATTGGACTTGGAATAGGGGAAAATGGAAGAACAAATGTGAGGTCGCGGAAGTAGCCAGGGGGGAAAAAGACATGTGCGGTAAGAAAAAAACATTACTAATAGCAAGAGAGGAATGCGAGAGGAGAGTACGAGCTCGAATTGCAAAAGATGGCCTGGTTCTAGGAGAGGAAAACATGTCTATGTCAGGAGTGGGAGGAAGCAGAGAAGGAGTATGAGGAAAACAGTGCAACTTAGCACAAGTACGAAGAGAAAGTAGAGCACGACGGCGGAAAAGTGATGGAACTCCTGATTCAGCATACAGACTCTCAACTGGGGAGGATTTAGAAGCGCCAAGTGCCAGACGAAGACCGTGATGATGCACAGAATCAAGTTGTTGGAGGACGGTGTCTGAAGCGGAAGAATAAACTTGGCAAGCATAATCAAGTTTGGAGAGAACGAGAACAATATGGAGCCGAAGGAGAGTAGCCCGATCAGCACCCCACGACACATGAGACAAAGTTTGTAAGAGACGGAGGCGTTGCAAGGCTGAGATTTTCAAGGAGGCAATATGATCCTTCCAAAAAAACGGGAATCGAAAAGAAGGCCAAGAAAGGAAGCAGAGGTTTTGTATAGGAGAGGAGAGCCATAGAGAAAAAGAGGTGGTTGGGAAATTAGATGAGAGCAAGTAAAAGTAATAGCATGAGACTTAAGAGGAGAGAACCCAAAGCCATGAGAAGTAGCCCATTCTGAGGCAGCAGAAACCGCACGTTGAATAAGAGCACCAAGGGCAGAGATGTCAGAATTTGAGGCATATATTGCAAAATCACCTACATATAAAGAAGAGCGGACACCAACTGGGAGGCAGGATATAATCCCATTAATTGCCAATAAAAAGAGAGTAGTGCTAAGAACACTGCCTTGGGGGACACCTTCATATTGTGGGAAGGGATCTGAATAAGTATGCTGAACACAGACTCTAAAGAAATGGGATGATAGAAAATTCTTTAAGAAAACCCCAAGGTTACCATCAATCCCACAAGAACGAACTGTGCGTAAAATATGATAGCGTCAAGCTGTGTCATAAACCTTCTCAAGGTCAAAGAACACTGCGACCACAGATTGCCGAGTGACAAAGGCTAAGCGGATATATGTCTCCAGATTTAGGAGGGGAGTTAAGGTACCGCGAGCTTTACGAAAGCCAAACTGTGAAGGGGACAAAAGCTGTTTGGATTGTAGGAGCCACATAAGACGATGATTTATCATACGCTCGAACAATTTGCAAAGACAACTAGTAAGAGCAATGGGGCGATAATCTTGAGGGGCATGACCTTGCTTTCCTGGCTTAAGAAATGGGAGAATGACAGCATTACGAAAAGAGGGAGGAAAGACACCCTCTGTCCAGATATGATTATATATAATTAATAATAGGGCCAGGGCCTGGGGGGAAAGGTGACGGAGCATATTATAGTGTATACCTCAGGACCCTCGCAAGTGTTCTTACAAAGACGAAGGGCTGAGGACAATTCATGGAGAGTGAAAGGCGCATTATACGATTGACTAGACGACAGCTGGAAGACAACTGGCGTACATTCAGGAGCATCTGCGACTGATTCCCCATCCAAATGGAGGACAGGGGGAGGCATGGGAAGATGTTTACCGGCTATTTTGCGTATACGTTTCCAAACGGAAGCAATGGGTGTATTGGTAGTAATGGTGGAAACGTATAATCTCCAGCTATGGCGTTTAGCCCGTTTAACTGTCCTACAAAGAGAAGCGCGGGCCTTTTTAAACATTAGAAGTGCACTCTGTTCATACTGGGTGTTGCGTTTACATAGGTAGCTCTTCCAACGTGCATGTTTAACACGGAGAGCCACAGTACAATCCGAATTCCACCAAGGTACACACTTAGAAGCAAAAGGACGGGACGACCTAGGAATCGCAGTCAAAGCTGCACTTAGAACTAACATTAAAATAGGTGAGCATGTCTAAAACAGTAGAGAAGGAAGAAGGAGGTACAGAAGGAATAGTTAGAAAAGTAAATGACGGCCAGTCAGCTTTCGGAAAACACCATCGAAGGGGTCTGAGTACGGGACAATATGTAGTTAGAGTAAGTTTGATAGGAAAGTGATCGCTATATACAACATCAGAAAGCACAGCCCAGTGGAAATCTAAAGAAAGGGAAGGGGAGCACAGGGAGAGATCTAGACAGGAGAAAGTATGAGTTGTGGCGTCAAAATGTGTTGAAGCTCCTGTATTCAATAAGGATAAATCTGCGTTAAAAATAAAAGACTCAAGGCGACGGCCACGTGAATTAGTAACGTCATCGCCCCATAAAACATGGCGACAGTTAAAATCCCCCAGCAATAAAACTGGGGTGGGTAGCTGGGGTAATAAAAGAGATAAGGCAGGGAGGTCAATAGGCTGGGAGGGAGAGAAATAAACAGAAACCACCGTAATCCAACGTCCAAGAAACACACGAATAAAATGACATGGAACGGTGGTGTTAATGGACAGACGTTCAAGAGGAACTGTATGGTGGACTAAGATAGCTGTAACAGAAAGAGAAGCAGGAGAGAACAAGAAACAATAGTCAGGTATAGGTACCGGAGGGGAAGATAAACGGGGTTCTTGTAAGCAAACTAAAGAAGGACAGTGAACTGAAAGAAGATAGCGGAGATGGGCTGTAAAACTTCGTATGTTCCATTGTAAAATAGACATGTTAAAAAACCAAAGGAAGTAAAACCCAACAGAAAAGCAGAGTTTAGGTAAAAGGAAATTAATACTAAAGATAAAATATAGTACACAGGAAGTAAAATATAGTATACAGGAAGTAAAATATAAAAAAACAGGAAGTAAAATATAATATACAGGAAGTAAAATATAATCCATAGGAAGTAAAATATATGACATAGGAAGTAAAATATATGACATAGGAAGTAAAATACAATACAGAATAATAACATATATTACCGAGTCGTTACGATAGTAGGGATAAGGGTAGAAGGTGAAATTGGTGGATGAGCGGAATGGTCTCTATAGCCTGGAGGCACGGGGAGAGACAAAGGGGAAGGAGAACTGTGAGAAGTGGAAGAGGAGGGGGGCAAAGAGGAAGGGGGGATAGAAGGTGAAGGAGAGGGAGAGGAAGGAGGGAGAGGAGTGGGAGGGAGGTCAGGAGGTACAGGATGAATTTCAACAGAGAGAATGGAAGGAGAGGATACAGCATTGGCTACTGGATTTGGCGTGGAAGTTAAAATATAATCCATAATTTTGGGAATAGTTTCACTGTCGTCATCGCCTGAGGGTTTGGTGTGGGCAGTCCGGGGATGTGACTGAAGAGACTGCTGAGATACAGGTTTTGACGAGGCAGTGTGTGTCGATCGGGAGGGGCGGGTATTTGTTGCACGGACTTTACGAGCTGGAGAAGAAGGAGGATGGGCAGGAGAGGCCTTAGAGTCTGATGCGATGGGCAAACTGCGTTTACTATTAGAGGAGGGTGGGGGTCGGGTGTTGCGTTGGGCCAGGGGCGCCAAACGGCGGGTCTGAGTAACAGAAGTGGAGGACTGAGAGGAGGGACGAAGTTGTGGACAGGGGGAAGGACAAGGAGAAGGAACAGGTAAAGAAGGAGATGGAGAGGAGGTAGGGGTAGAGGGATCTAAAACAGAGAAAGAATTAGAGATAGGAACAAGAGGGGTCTGTAAGGGAAGGTCTGAGGTAGAGGGGAGGTGCAGCTGAGAGGAGGGAGAGGTAGAAACAAGAGTACTGGGAGGAAGAGAAGGGGAGACTGAAGTCACAGGTGTAGAGACAGAGTGAGAGGTGGGAAGACGAGAGGAGGGAGGAGAGGAAAAGGGGGCAGTAGATACAGAGACAGGTGCAGAAGGGGAAGAAGTAGTAGTACTGGGACTAGATGTTACTATGGCAGAAGGACGGGCTACACGTGCGTAAGTAACGTTAGGATGGTGGCCGAGGTTGCGAGCTCTGCGACGAGCCTCACTAAGGGAGAGGCCAGTTTTCCAACGGATAGTGGATACTTCAGATTCAAAAAGGTAGACGGGACATTGTCGGTGGGTGGCAGAATGGCTACCATGACAGTTAGGGCAGCACTGGACGGTGGTAACACAGTCTGAAGGGGCATGGCTGGCCAGTGCACAGTTGGCACAGACTGCAGATGAGCGGCAGTATTTGGCGGGGTGGCCAAAGCACCAACAAGATGTGCACTGGCGAGGAGGTGGAATATATTGGCGCACTTGGAGGACAGTGCCCCCAATAATAACTGTGGAGGGTAGATCACGAGAGGCAAAGACTATTTTAACAATATTGGCTGGTTCTTGTCGGCGTCCGCGAGGAGGAATTGTGTAACAATGTACTGAGCGGATTGGGTGATGCTGTTCTGAGAGGATTAGCTCTATGTCAGTGGAGCATTCTGCGAAAGGCCTCTGGCCGAAGGACATTGATGATGGTAAACGGACAGTGCCAGTGGATGAATTAAGCTGAATATCTGGGGACACAGAGATGGGTTGACCTGAGTTGTTGACTAGTGATGCCACCTTCTTGGCTTGGGCGGCATTGTGAACAACAAGGAGGCGGGAACCATTCGGACGAGCCGAGAAGGTGACATCCCTGCCTACCTGTCGAAGTAGAGAGAGGTGGAGCGAGAGGTCGTCAGATGCATCAAGGATATTAAAAAATTTAGACCATGTCTGTGTATCGAACAAAGAGGAAGTGAGGGAAGGGGCTGGCACATACGAAGAAGGATGAGGTCTGGAGAGAGAGGTAGAGGACATAGAAGCAACAGAGACAGGAAGTGAAGGAGGAAGGTAAGGATGAAGTGTGATAATAGTAGAGGGGCTGACTGAGGTAGACAGAACAGAAGCTGGAGGAGTGGAAGACACAGTAGGTACGGCGAATGGGGTGTTCACTGTAACTGAACTTTTAGGAGGAGGGGAGGAAGTCGAAGCCACGGTCAAAAGCGAGTCCTGGGTCATCACCGTAATCGAGCCAGTAGTAGCAGTATTGTTTTCCATAAAATGTAATTGGAAGTTTTCACCACCCCACTCCCCACCCACCACGGAGCCCAACTAGGGGAGGCTGATGTTGGGTCAAACTCACCCAACAGCCTCAGGGATAGCAGAAGAGGTATACGCGGACACTGTTTGGTGTGAAGTGGCAGCCGCGGACCAATACGGTGCCCACCAAACAGCGCCCGCTTGACCCTAGCCGAGGTTGACTGAATCAACACAGGGCCAGCTGATTTGCCCAGCGGGGCCACACTGGACTGCCCGTCTTACCCCAACCCCCCTACCAAAGGAGCGTGTTGTCCACCACAGGGAACTACACCCTGCCCCATGGTGAACTCAACTCCGATAGAGGGGCGCAGGGAATACACGGGACGCCACGCACGGCAAACACGTAGGGAGGAGACAGTCTCACCTAAGATGACAAAAGGGGCGGAGACTGGAACATCACCAGTAGACCTCCACTACCCGGTGATGACAGGGAAAAAGGGGAAAAAAAGAAGCAATAGAATAAGAAAAAGGGCCTCGCAAAATTAGTTGAGGCAGCAACAGGGACCCAAGGAGGGGGGGAGAGGGCAGAGTAGAGACCCCACCATAGGTCCCCCACTCATCAAGACCCAATCGACGTCTCCGAAGCCCCCCCACGACAACAGCGAGCGGGGAAACGGGAGGGAACTAAACTAGGAGGCACAATTGTCCTTTATATACCTCCCCTCCCCCCAGCTGACTCCATCTCCATAACAACACAGGATATTCTACAGCCTGGGAGGGAACTCACATTGTACCACATAATAATCTACTTAAATCAATGATACACAATAACAATAATAACAACAACAAATTCCCAAGGTAAGACATGTCCATGTTTCTAAAATGTTCCTCACAACTCCAGACATAAAACATTAGCCTAATCCTATGGCATAGCACTTAATTTATAGAATGCTCCTCACAACTCCAGACATAAAGCATTAACCTAATCCTACAGAATAACACTTAATTTACAGAATGTTCTGCACAACTCCACATACAAACCACTCCGCTAATCCCAAGGCACAACACATACTGTAATTTCTAGAATGTTCCTCATCTCCAGATATAAACCATCAACTTAATCCCATGGCATAACACTTACTTTCTAGGTCACATCTGCATATACAAACCACTAAGCTAATCTCACTGGCACAACAGGGGGAAAAATGGACCAGCCTCCTGTGCTGCATTACGATGGCATCACAATTTTATACATGCCAAATCCAGCAGGTTAGGATTATTTACGTCAGATTTGGGAAAATTGTTAGGATAGGATAAATGTTGTAAGGTTCAGTTGAGGTCAGGTTATAACAGGTTTGGTGAGGTAGCACTGGCAAAATTAGGTTAGGTATGGTCAATGTTAAGTTGAAATAGGATTGGTCTGCCAAAATTAGGTTAGGTTACAAAAATTTAGGTTAGGTAGGGTATGGGTAGGCTAGAAGTAATGAGGTTATGTTCTATTCACTGGGCTGGGTTTGTGCAAATCACCACTGATGAGGGAGAATTTGTGAAAAAATCGTATTCTTAGATGGTGTCCATCTGTCTTGCGCACAAGATGGTGTTCAATGAAACTTAATATTGCACTCGGAAAAAAAAAATCAACATAACCGAGAGAAGGGGTGGGCAAAATACGTGATTCTGTGTCTCCTTGATGATTACCCCTCTGAGCTTTACATACTATACATGGCATTTACCTTATTTGCCATAAAACTGTGCACAGCAAAAATATTAATCAAACAGTTTAATTCATCATCATCATCATTATCCATGGCAAGCAGGGCCATGCAGTGCTATGGAAAACCATCATAGGTAAAATCAGCCTTACAACCAGCTATTGTTCTTGTATCACAAACTAGAGGAGCAAAATCTGGATTCAACTCCGAACCAGATCAGGATCTGCCCCATGATCTATCTACGAGTACAAACAGAAGAGGTCTGAATTACAGTCAAATGTGCTAATTTGCTAATGTTCTATACATCACACAAATTGCAATGCTCATTTCTTTGCTGAACCAGCACATAATATAACTGTTATGCTACGTTTTCGAGGGTCAACTCCTTGCTCCCCGGATGCGTATGTTTATGCCAGGGTTCTTGGCAAGACCAGGTCAATGCACACAACTGATAGAACAGGGCATAAAAACTTGGCTGAGATCAAACTGACAAATATTAACCAAATTCACAGCTCCAGGGTGATACACGATATTACACAAACACACAAGACAGATGGTACAAACAGATATATATGGACATGGGGTGTTAGAACCCAGACCACTTACGACAGGACTTCAGAATGTACCTTAAAGTTATGACATAGCACAGATACTTATATCAAGATTCTGACACTGAAGTTGCAGTATAACATGGGTCACTTACATTAAAACTTGGGCACTGAATTCATATTACAAGACATGGCACTTATACACTGGTATGGACTAGACACTGTATCTTCTTGGGCAAATCACAGGTCTGGCAGGAAATAAGTCACTGGTCACTGTTCCTACCGTACAAGGCACGAAACTTTCATCGTGGGCCGGGTTCCCCGAGCTGTATCGATGGGCGGTGTTGTAGGAAGCCCGCCTCTCCTCGGGCCCCAACGTGGTGTCTAGGCCTAGGGCTGAAGAGGGAGAGTAGGCGCGCCTGATGGCGCCGACTTCTGGGAGTGGAGGCCCGGTCTCCTGGATCGGGTAGGCCTTGCCCTGGGGTCCTTGGCAAGCTCCAGGGGGACTGGGGGCTGTGGTCCCTCGCGCCTTGGGTCGCCTTCGGGGTAGGACTGCAGCAGCTTCTGGTGGGAGAGATCGTCATCAAGGTAGTACTGCAGCAACTCGTGATGGAGGAAGTCGCCATCAGGGTGGGACTGCAGCAACCTCTGGCAGTAGGGGTTGCCATCAGGGTAGGGCTGTAGTGACATCTCCGTCGGGACCACACCAGGTGGGGACGTCGTCCTCGAGAGGCTGGTTGTAGGGCGAGGACTCCGGGACTATCAAGAGGGCCTCGCCAACACTCCTCCACAAGCAGGTCCTCCAGCAGGGAATCACCTCTGTAGGGAGAGAGGGGATTTCCCACCCAGCCACAGGAGGGGTGGTGGGCCGGGCAAGGGAAGTCCTCTTCAGGAAACACCCTAGAGACAGAGGGTGAGGAGCGGATGATGGCCTGCTCTGCCTCCTCTGTGTGACCGGCGGCCAACACAGTGATTCCCCTGTCTCTTAGGGTTACAGGTGGAGAGCGGGCAGTGGCCTGCTTTACCCTGCTCCCTGAAGAGGGGAGTGAACCTCCTGTAGGTGAGGAGCGGACGATGGCCGGCTCAGCCTCGAGCCCGATGTGGATGGTGGCTTGTGTCATGGTCCTACAGGAGGTGGCAGCTGAGAGGCGGATGATGGCCTGCCTTATCTCAGACCTGACACGGACGGTGGCTGGTGTCACGATGCTGCCCCTGGGGGATACTGCAGGAGAGGAGCGGACAATTGCCTGCTCTTCCTCTAGTCCAACATGGACGATGGCCTGTGTCGCGACCCTGCAGGGGATGGCAGCTGAGAAGCGGACAATGGTCTGCTCTTCCTCTAACCTGGCACGGACAGTGGCCTGTGCCGCGGCGCTACTTGGTACTGTGAGGACAATCCCATCCCTTACCTGACGAGGGCTGCTCCGGCCAGAACTCAGGTGATTTCCACTGTATACCTGGCGAGACACTGGCTGGGAGCGAGAGGGACATATGGTAGTTGTACAGGTTGGCCAGTCCCGCCCGGAACCGCTCCGTGCCTTACCTGCCTCTCCCCGTTGGTTCCTCCTCGGGTGGGGGGGCTGGTG
Source organism: Birgus latro (assembly GCA_018397915.1). NCBI lineage: Eukaryota > Metazoa > Arthropoda > Malacostraca > Decapoda > Coenobitidae > Birgus > Birgus latro. The sequence goes on from JAGKTI010023506.1 coordinate 13,928, forward strand.
TCGTTTGCCTCACTAACGTTTTCTGTCTCTGCTCAGGTGGGGAGGCTTGCCTTACCGATATTTCCTGCCTCTGCTTGTATTTCAATAACAATATCATTATGGATGAAATACATAAATAATTCGAAAAGCACGAAGGGTGTACACACTGGATGTTGGTTTGAGCAGCTACTGTTTTCATCCAAGCCTGCTGCCCACTCACAGAACAAGACTTCCCCCACTCTGGTATCCTACTTGTCAATTATACAAGAAACAAGACAACAGATCAGGCTATTCGGTTTTACTGAGTCATATCCACAGCCTCATAGTTTCTGGCTCATCAAAATTAAGTTCTCTGACCATTTTATAACAAATGCTCTCACTTCTCTCTCTGGCAAGCTACTTACACATCCACAAATATTTTCTAGTCATGTTCCACTTCATTAATCATTAACATAGCCAGATTTGCAGCATCCTGGTTGGTGTTCATCATTTCTTTTTTTTCTTTTTTCCACACTCATGCCTGCATTAGTACAACTTAAGAGAGAAAACGGCCATCATTCGTCTGGCACTCACTGGGATTTTTTTTTTCTTTTCTTGCTTGGACAGAACTACTCATGTGACCAACTTCTGGAATTTCATTCTCCGGCTATTGTTCCTGTAATTGTTATTAACTGAATTCAGTATATATCCATGTGACCATGGCTATGGCTTTACCACAGGCTGGATAGCACCATCCTGCGTATCAAAAGTTTTCGAGTCAATTCTTAACAGAAAAATTTTAAAGCACCTTTCCTGTCACAACCTTCTTTCTGATCGTCAGTATGGGTTCCGTCAGGGACGCTCCACTGGCGATCTTCTCACCTACCTTTC
>JAGKTI010023507.1:0-13451 GCA_018397915.1 Birgus latro
ATGGCAGGGACAGATAAGTAGACAGGTATGACAGGGACAGATAAGTAAGTAGACAGGTATGACAGGGACAGATAAGTAAGTAGACAGGTATGGCAGGGAAGATAAGTAAATAGACAGGTATGGCAATGACGGATAAGTATAGACAGGTATGGCACGGACAGATAAGTAAATAGACAGGTATGGCACGGACAGGTAAGTAAATAGACAGGTATGGCACGGACAGATAAGTAAATAGACAGGTATGGCACGGACAGATAAGTGAATAGACAGGTATGGCATGGACAGATAAGTAAATAGACAGGTATGGCAATGACGGATAAGTATAGACAGGTATGGCACGGACAGATAAGTAAATAGGCAGGTATGGCACGGACAGGTAAGTAAATAGGTATGGCACGGACAGATAAGTAAATAGACAGGTATGGCATGGACAGATAAGTAAATAGACAGGTATGGCATGGACAGATAAGTAAATAGACAGGTATGGCACGGACAGATAAGTAAATAGACAGGTATGGCACGGACAGATAAGTAAATAGACAGGTATGGCAATGACGGATAAGTGAATAGACTGGTATGGCACGGACTGATAAGTAAATAGAGATAGTTATGGCTTGATGATACAGAATATACTCAAACTGCCTAAAGTTTATCAGATAATAATAATAATAAATAATAATAATAAAATAATAATAATAATAATGGTAAGGAACGATATATTTAGCATTTATATATTCCGTGTGGGAGAGATGAGCCACGTTATTATGCAACATGGCAAAACTTATCTAAATATCCCGAAGCCGTCCAGTAGCCGTCAACCTGTTCACCACGAAGACGTGTTCGGCTAGTTTATTCCTGCTGCCTTGATGTTTTCGTAGCAGTGAAAGGAATAATTAAATCGGTCTGACCCTTCACCAAGTCACCCCTATGCAGAATAAAAATGTCAGGTATAGTTGTTTCACCTTAACATGGCCCAGGTATTGTTCTTCAGTTAATCCACGTACCTCCAGCCGTACATCCTTCCCACAGCACTTCTTTGTGACCATTATCATATTCTGGTGTTATTGTATTCCTGCACGTCAGCACTCAGGATGTAGTGAAGGCAGTTTTAGCCCAAGTAATACTACAGTAGTAATCACAAAGTGAAAAATGCGTCAGGGTCGTTTGGCGTGTCTGTCAGTTCAGGGTCGTATTATAAGTGTCGTATTGTCGTCGGCTGTGGAGGCCTCGTAGCACGTATTCCTTAGCGATTCATTTTGCATGTAACGTCTTTACTGTTTTCTGATACGTTTTTGTTCATATAGTTTCTATATTATTTCACTTCGTAGCCTATCTCACGATGTGGAATCTTAGGTTAAGTCATGTCCGTCTGTCCGTATGTCCATTTGTCCATCCGTACGTATGTACGTTCGTTAGTCCGTCCGTCCGTACTTCCGTTAGTCCGTTCGTCCGTTCCACTCCATATCTCAGGAACCATTTGGAATTTTCTCATAGTTTGTATGATTGTGTGGCCATATAGGAGGTTGATGCACGTCTTTTCGAAGTTTTGAAAAAATCAGGATGGCCGACTTATGACCAGTTTTCAATTTTAGTAACTTTAAATCCTTTATATCCCCTTTACTTAACAGACAGGCTTCCAGGTTGTACCGAAGTGGAATATAGTCTGTCTGGGGATGACATACTAGAAATTTTGAGCCTGATATATACTAAGCCCAACTGATAAGGCAGATGTAACTAGGCAGCGTCCTTAACTGTCGAGAATACTGCCCTGAGCGGCATGGGAGGTTTCGTAGCACACTTTTCTCGGCGATTTATCCAGCCCATGACACTCAGTATCCACTTGTATGGTACTAATGCAACTTTTGTTGATATTAACGCGATACAAACGGCATATTAGAGGATGCTGGGGTGTAGTATGCAAATAAATCGCTAAGGAAGCGGTGTTGCGAAGTCTCCGACACCATAGTATAGAATACAGGCCTCAGCTACAGTTGCGCTACAAGAGAACCCACATTATGTACTGGGGATACAGAGGCCCGCATAACATTTCCCCTCTTGCACCCCTCACTTCCCTCTGCTGGCTGCTATTTGCAGCCAGAGAGGGGCCTGGTAGTTTCCTCTCTGCTGTGATGTGGCTGGGATGTAAGTGACTGACGTGCTACAAGAGTGACGTAGACGCAGAGGAATAGCAGGCCAGATGTTGGCGCTATTGACACCAAATACACTGTTGAGTGAGGCAGTTAATTCATAGTGATTGCAGATAGACACAGATCAGACACGCGAGGTAATCAAGGCCGTCAGATAATGGGTCAACAACCTGCACCCTGATTGCATGTTTTTTTCTTTTTAAATAACAGAACAGAGAAAGCAAATGAACGAAAAAAAAAATCCATACACCAGATTACTGGTGTCCTCCATTCATGAAATATCTTTAACAGTTGGACTTGAACAGCTGTAGGTTGAAGTTTGGAGGGAAACAACTCTGAGGAAGCGAGTTCCAGAGAGATGCAGTTCGGGGAATAAAAGAATTCTGATAGGCGGAAGTTCTGCAATATTGCTGTGTGACATTCCAGTCATGAGCGCTGCCAGATGCCCGTGTAGCACGAGGGAAGGCATGGAGAGGTGGCACAATGGACGCAACTTCGTCTGAGCATTTGCCATAAAATTATCTGTAAAATAATGCAAGGGAGGCAGCATTCCTTCTTACTCTTAGGGGAGGTAAATTATTTGTAATAGCAGAGTTATTAATAATTCCAACAGCTTTCTTCTGAATTTTGTCTAGTTGTTTTAATGCAACCTCTCCATATCCATTCCACAAGGGTGAGCAATATTCAAGCTGAGAGCGCACATGACTTTTGTAAATTAAAGTTCTCTGCTCGTCAGTGAAGAAGTTACTGACTCTGTACAATAATCCGAGTTTCTTTGAGGCGGTTTTAGCATGAGAGGTCCAGCTGAGAGCACTGTCAAGTGAGACGCCAAGAATTTCAATACTTTTGGAGACGGGAATATTAGCAGCATTGCACAACTCCTGTTTCCATGACATGCTCAACCCGGGACACCGTTTTCTCTTTTTTCTTGCCATCCCCTGACGAGTTGATTCATCGTAGGATAGATTTTTCCAAGTGGAAGGGTTACATCCAGTCTTGAGAAACCTCTTCAGTACGAACGTCGTTTCCTAAGTTGAATTAAATCGTCTGCTAACAGTAAAAGTGAACTAAAAATGATGTAATCCGTCGGTACTGAGGAATTGTCCGTATGTGGTTGTGTGTGAAATGTTGTAAATTCTCTCCAGACCAGAATAATTGGACTTAGTTTTAATTAACCACTGTACAATTGCAGGTTCTCTTTGGAAAGGAGACACTTAGCCCCCGCCAGTGAGTGTGAGGCCATATATAACACCTTAATTAACGGCTACAAGGCTGGTTGGCCTACGCGAAGTTTTGATACTTTTTACTGTTACATAAAAACTTTGATAATTTATACTCACAAAAGACACACAAAATTTAGATACATTTTGTTAATCTCTCCGACAAAAGACATACAAATTGTTGCTTTCTAAACTGTTACATAAAGATTGGAATAATTATTTTTCTCACAGAAGACAAATAAATGGTAAAAATGCGCTATTTTTTTTTTTTAGGAAGGTTATATGAGGGTGAGTCTGCACACAGCCTGTATACACCCTGTGCTGTCAGAATTCACCGATGAAGGTAGATAGGAGAATATATTGGACACGCTGCCAGATTGCATTTATTCTTCCAATCTGGTGATGTAATTCGTGTTGCATTGTTGTTTGACCACTTATTTCAGTTCAGGATATACTTTTTGAACAGGAGGGTTTAGGTGTAGCCTTCAGGAACTCTTTCACTTCGAGAGATGTTCCCTAAGTTGAAGAAGATCGTCTGGAGGTAGCAAGCACAATCACTAAATGTATCTCGGGACAGAGGAGGTTTATGGTCGAGTACTTGCCTAATGGTACGATAGGTGTTTGGTTCAGCGTTGTGACGTGGATGGGTCAGCACGCCAACCTCGTAATGAAAAACCTGAGTTGGATTCTCGTGCCGGTCAGACTCCTGAACAGATTCCGGTTCCTCCTTGTCTCTGTTTATCCAGTGCATTTTTTTAGGACCTGGCTGGAGCAGTCGACTGGTGCAGGCCGTTTTCTGGGGAAAGAATTCGACTTAGTAAATGCTGGCTTTTAACCCTAATGACCCTCGTGCCGTCGATAACCAGTAATCCTAAGCCTTCTTCTGCTGTAAGCTGTATTTAATTAGTCTGGTGCTCAGTGCATTGCCTACAGATGATCACCTCCCACAGTCACCAAGTCACCAGTGTCGTCTTTGATCTGATGTCACTAGAATGTAATAAATTCATTCCTGGATGAGTAGGAACACGCCTTAGATATCTTCATAATATCCCCAAAGAACATTTTCTTTACCGTAATTCGATTAACAGACACAGATTTATATTAACAAACAGACTGAGACAGGGATAAGACATCATCTCAGTACACCTTTGTTGGCAGAAGTAACTAAGTACGCATGTGTTCAGCTGTGGAACGTTGTGTCCATCAATGTCTGTCCCTCTGACCATGTCGTCTGTATTTTAAGTGCAATGTGTCCAGGTATCGGGAAATACACGCTTTTTATTTATTTATTTATTTTTCTGTTATTTTATCTCTCCCCGAGATGGACTTGTAAGAACCTTTGTATCCTTCGTATTGCATTAAAAAAAAAAAATTGTGAAACCTGTGTAGTGTTAAGCGTTCTCTTTTTGACTTCATCAAGGTTGGTTACTAAAACCTCCAATCCTGTATGTTACAACCCATCACCATTTACACCCCACCCTCCCGCCGCTCCAAAGGGCAGCACCAGTACCATGCTGTGGTTTACGTTTTGTCCCTGGTATCCTCAAATTATTTTATTGGGCTTAGGGAGAGAAGTCTGGTTGGGAAGGGGTTCATGGAGACAGTTTCTAACCTCGCCATTGGAGGTGGTCTCCCAGAGTTTTAAAAATTTGTATAGAGGTGACAAGAATAAAATGTCATGGGACTGAAGGGGTGTACTGAGTAGGCTACTGTACTACACTATCACTCCACACAGTACTCCCCAAAAGTAAGCTACAAATCACTCAGACTCAGTATCAGTTACGTAAGACAGCAACCTTCGTGATAACAAGCATATCATCCGATACCAGTCTAAGGGTTATCTATGAGGAGGGGGTGTCTAGTATTACTACTGACCTCTCCAGTAATCGATTAGCCGCGAGAGCTGATGGGTTGTTTATCACTGATATGGCGTGTAGTCAGTAATTTGGGAAGATAAAGCAGTGTGCGCTGGCTGTGTGTGTCTGAGGCTTGAGTTTGCGCTTTCCGTGCGTCGGGGCTGGGACAGTTTTTCTTTTAACCAAGATTGAGGAAGACTGCCAATACCCTGGCTGTACCTTCACCCCAAATTTAGGAAGAGACTTGATACTGTGACTGTTCATACGTCCCAGATTACAGTAGGAAGATACCAGAGCTCGACCTCCTGATTGCATCTTCGTCTCAAATACAGGAAGATAATTCAAAACCATGGCTATTGTACCTACCTCCCATACTTGGGAAAAATAACCCCCGACGTACCAGATCTAGGAGGATACTTCATACCTTGATTACCTGCATCCCTGATTTAGGACAAGACTCTATTCCCTGGCCGTACTTAGCCGCAAATCAAGCTCCAATTAAGGTGTCCGGAGCCTTTGAGTGGACCCTTCGAGTAGCACTGGTAAAAATGGGTGCTGACGCGATCAGCGTGGACGAAGTGCTAACCTACTTCGGGGACTTCAGCCGCTACAGCAAAATCGTGTTCGGCCTTGCCTGCACTGGGGCCTTTGTGTGTGGCATGCCCGCAGTGCAGGAGATATTCGTCTCCAACAACGTTGATTACAGGTGGTTTTCTTTCGTTATATATTTATAGGTTTTCATTCTATTGCTATATATTTACTGGTTTTCTTTCTTTCGCTATGTATTTATTGGTTTTCTTTCACTATCTATTGACTGGTTTTCGTTCTTTCGTTATGTCATATATCGTATTTTAGGCCTTGGTGTGTTCCCTGTCTTATATATATATATATATATATATATATATAATATTTTACCCAGGACACCTCCGTTGCACACAACATTGATGACAGCTTTTATTATTATTATTATTATTATTATTTTAGTTGTATTTTAGTGTAGGCCAGTTTTTCCTTCCGCCGTTGGGTCTGTTTTTATTTCCTTGGTGTTGTGTGCGTTGTGTTGTATACTTTGTTTCAGTGTTAGTTTTGTCTCGTGTCTCGTTGGGGTTTGTTCGTCTTTTCCCTTTTTGTCTCGTGATTTTATTATTTTTTTTTTTTTTTTTTTTTATTTGGGTTCTGTTTTTGTGAAGTCCGTGTTTGTCATCCCGGTTTTGTGGGTACGTTATTGTCACTCGGGTTTGTTTTGTTTGTTTATTTACTTATTTTGTTCGTCTGGTAAGCTAGTCACTCGGTTTGTACTTACTTATTTATTTGTTTATTAATTTGTTTATTTTTGATGACTGATGTTTGTTGGTCTTGTATGCGGTATCTTTGGTGACTAAAATGTGGCTTAGATTCTGACGCAGTGCTTCCCTTCCTTCCCCCCTCCCCCTCTTTTTTCCTCCTGCTGCCACCAGACGATTTTCTTAAGCTCTGTCTCCAGTAACTTTCACAGCCTGATGTTTGTGACTAAGCCGAGTAAAACCGTCTGAATGTGGCAGAGATAAAAAATAAAATGCCATTGGACTGAAGGGGTTAAGGAACTGACCATAACCGTACCCATGTCCAAAATTTAGTGCTGAAGATAACCCTTTCATGGTCTGGATAACTCTACTGTTATTCTTTTGCAGCCAACTCCAGACGATTTTATATAGCTGAGAGTGAATCATAGGAGCCGAAGTGTTAATACTGGTACTGTAACTCCACTCATGTTCGAGATAGCTCTCGTATTCAATTTCTACATGGTTTTCAGTCCATATTAGGTTCACTGTAGGCCAGAGCCTCTTCCTCGGAGGGAGAGTGATGACAGAATGAACCCACCCCCATGCTAGCAGAGGACGAATGGGGAAGTGGTGGCCGGAGAAAGATTGATGCATATAAAAGTCTTGGTATTGTACTGACTGTGTATCAGAGTCGGTATATTTGTGTGCTAATATATGAAAGCAGGTAAAAGGACATGCTGCCACCCTCTGTTTTTATGTCCGCCGAGGCGTGATTCTTATGCATAGCTTCGGGGCTGAGTCGCGCATTGAAAGATAAGTACGCTAACCAGCCACCCGCCTACCGCAGCTCTTTTACTTGTACTTTTTTTCCTCCAGCTTATGCCAGAATGTTTTATTCAGATTGAGTATAAGCGCCAGAGCGTATTGATATATTAACCCTGTCATTGTCGGGAATGTAAAAAATCAGTGCCTTGAAGACTGCATAACCCCCCCTCCTTTTCGAAAAGTCCCTCCGAAACTGAATAAAATCGTCTGCAGATAAGAACCCAGTAAGAAATACGTAATGGAGTGTGGGGGCTTAGGTGTGCCGATTCATTGAGTGGCGAGACTGGCACTGGGCGACTTGGGCACTAGGCGGTTTTATTCAGCCGAGTGAGTCATAGGTGCCTGAGCGTCTTAATACTGTCACTATTAACCCTCTCACAGTCGAGATAAATCTCTTACTTTATACCATCTAACGTCAGACGATTTTATTCAGCTGGGTGTGAGTCATAAGAGCCTGAGTGTTAATGCCGAGGCCCACTGATTCCTTAAAGATGGTGGATGACGAAGACACCACACACTTCTTTCCCTTGGGCCGACGCAGCAGCATCGTCTTCGGCCTGTCCTGCGCTGCCGTCTTCGTCGTGGCCATGGCTGCCGTTCAGGACGTATTCGTGGCGTACACCGTTCATTTCAGGTGTTTTTGTATTATTATTTTTAGTATTTGGGTTTTCGGGTGTTGGTTGCCTTGTGCAGCATTTATTTTTTCGGCCGCTACAGCATCGGCTTCTTCCGCTTCTCCTGCATTCCTGTTCGTCCTGGCACCCGTTCAGTAAACTCTCGTGCCATACACTGTTTACTGCTGCTTTTGTCGTTATTACTGTTATTATTTTTATTATTATTATTAGTTTTGGGGTGTTGGTTGTCTTGCGTGGTACTTATTTTTCGGCTGCTGCACCTTCATCGTTCTCGGCCAGTCCTGCAGTGCCTTTTCCTTCATTAAATGCCCATCTTTCAGGACGCATTCGTGATACATTGTGTGAATACTGATCTTATTTTCATTGCTGTTGTTCGTATAATTTTGGGTGATTGTTTGTTTCTTGGTTTGGCTGTCAATGTCAGTCGGTTCTTGTTCTTGTGTGGTGACTTTTTCACTTAATTTTTTCCACGTAGTTTTTTATTTATTTATTTATTTTTAGTGTTTGAGTTTTGGTTTGGGGGGTGATTTTTAACTGAGATGTTTGGTCGTTGTCTGCTAAAAACAGTTACCGAGAACATACTATATAGATAGAGATTGATAGATAGACGATAGGTAGACACGATATATATGTACGGTATTTAGACAGTAGGCCTCAATTTATTTGGTAGGATTTAGCTTTTGTGATATGCATTTTGTTTTTTTTTTTTTTCCTGTTTGTTGTCTTTTATGCTTCTTTTTTAATCGATTCTTCTGTTTTAATCGATTCTTTTTGAAGGTGAGTCTTGACCAGGAGTTGTCAAAAAATTTCTTTATTTCCAAAACATGTCCTGTGATTAATATTCTTTGAAATACGTACGTTATCATGAGAGGCGCTTCAGCCATATGGTGCAAGTATAGGGCTTCATGCATTTCAGTATTCGTCTTCTTTGTTGACACGATATACATACGATACATCCCGTTCAGTTTCTTTCTTGTCACTTATTATTACTGTATTTAATATGTGATTGGATATGTGTGTGTGTGTATGGCCTGTGGAGGAGTGCCAGCAGTTAGTCGTCGCCATGTTGCCAGCGCACCGAATCCCTCCTTGTGCCGTGAGTGTCCAAAGCGTTACTTGTGTGTCACCCCTGCACCACTGTGTTACATTTACCCATTTTGGTGGCAGCTTGTGTTTGTGCAAAATGTCATGGTCATTTAAAAGAACTACGATAATCTAAAAGAAGCCTTAATGGTTGATTCCTCTTTGTCTTACTTTAGTTGTTTTTCTTCCTGTAACTGAAACTTTAATAGCTTAAAGCACACACGCTACTTTTGCTTGCCGAAAACACTTCTTGGTAATTGATGTTCGTTTTTTAATCATTTATATCTTATGCTCGTGTGTGTGTGTGTGTGTGTGTGTGTGTGTCTGTGTGTGTGTCTGTGTGTGTGTGTGTGTGTTTTGGTAAGGTCACAAGTCTTACACACCTGTACCCACGCTTCTGGCATGGGTGTGGGTTGGGGTCACTTCCCCGAGGATAAGAAGTGGTTTCCGTCGATGCTGCCAAATCAGACGTCAGTGTGTTGGGCATATATTTTGTTACCCGCCTATAGAGGAGCAGACAACCCGCCATCATCATCAGTTTTATAATCATACATACATACATACATGGATCCAATATAGATCTCAATAGTATACATACATACATAATTACATATATACATAGAGAGAGAGAGAGATTTTTTGACCACAAAAATTCATCCACATAATAAAACCATGCACAGTAAAACAAAAAAAGTCCAAATGCAGACACAAACATTAAAACAAGAAAACAACACCAATACAAACCACCAACAGTAAAACAAAATGGCAATCGGTATGCACAAAAAACATCACAGATAGACACAATGCAATAACAACTTGTACCCTAAAAAGTGCACAAAAGGAAAATTAATACTAAAAGAAAAAGAACTAAAATCGTAACACATTGTCAGAAGTACAGTTACGAATACAACCTCAAGGCAGAATGTACAGAAGCACACACAACATCGTAATCAGTTCTTTCCATAAGATTTTCTAAAGTTGTAATATTGAAATGCCTACGTAGATTCTGTGACATGGGACACTGCTCAGATACATGCTTTTCAGTCTGTATATCTCCACAATTACACAGGCGTTCCTCTATCGGCAACCGACCTCTTCCGCGGCTATTCCATCGCCCTTCTTCTATTGCAAGCGAATGTGCACTTAATCGTAATTGTGACCAAGAGATGCGTTCCAGCTCCCTAATTCCTCTATTCAACTCATATATTTTGTGAGCAGAAAGACTGGGATTTAGTGAGTGACATAACTGGTATCTGGAGGATGCAGACGCTCTAACTTTCTCTTTCATCTGGTCACGTGCAATTCGTAGATCATCCACATTATTCTCAATAAGGTCTCTAACATAACGTGACGTGTAACAGTTACAGTTAAGCATCACTCGAATGGCATGAGATAATGGATCACCATCTATGTTTCTCCTTTCCCTCCACATTTTTACAAAGAATTTTCGTTGTTTCGCCCTAACCAGCACAAGAAACGAGGATAAATCTGACTCCAGCAAACACAGATCATTGGCAGTGGTTTTCCTAACACCCAATAATTTTTTAATACACCACATATATAGTTTCTTTACAGGTTTAACATCTCCGTTCATCGACGATTCTGAGCCATACATAATCGATGCCATTAACGCACAGTTAAAAACCTTCTTTTTCACATAAAATGGAATATCATTTTTATTTACAAACTCTATAAATTTCAATGCATGGCATGTTACTCTCTGGGCATGGGCTCTTATCGCCGTGGATGTAGAACCATCAGACGTGAACGGGCTGCCTAGGTATATATACCGGCTGCAGTGCTCCACCGTCACACCATCCACCATCATAGGCTCTCTATCCACGTCCTCACCGTTCAGTACCATAAACTTAGTTTTCCTTACGTTAACATCCATCCTATGTGAAACACAAAATTCATTAAGTAAACCAATTTTCCTTATCATACCCAACCGTGACGTAGACAGAAGGACGGTGTCATCCATCAGGACCAGCACATGAAGCCACTGCAGAAACCCATCCACGCCACAGCTCTGTTTTGTTAACCTTATCATGTCGTTAACATACAGGACAAATAGCAGACAGGACGATGGGGCACCCTGACGCACTGCTACTGACGCCGTGATTAGTGCTGTACCAGTAATACTGTTGGTCACTCTGTACATGGCAATGACAGCAAAAAGCATAGTCATACCACAACCCAGTCTCTTCAAAACAGAAGAAAAACACACTTCTCCTAACCTTATCGTAAGCTTTAGAAAAATCAACAAATGTAATAAACAATTTAAATTTCTTCATTGCTACCTGGATTAACAGACGCAGCGTCACTATATGCTCAATACACCAAGTTCCCTCCTGGCTACCTGCCTGCTCCCTGAAAGGTTTAAACCACAAATTAAGTCTTACACAGCACCATATCATACAATTTCGCCAAACTATTTACAACACTGATACCTCGAAAGTTAGTAACCAGTGATGGCGATCCACCTTTGAAAACAGTAGAGAGTTTAGCAGTCACCCACGATAAGGGATACAAGGCCGCCATGAATATGCAGTTGAACAATGTGGTTATATACAAAATCCATGGAGCGGGCAACAGTTTAAGTAAACCTGGTGGGATGCCATCGAGGCCACATGCTTTATTGCTTTTGAGTTTCTTTATTTTCTCCGATACCTCGCAATATGTTATGGGGTCATCTAACAACGGGATTTACACGTTGCTACGAAATGAATTATTATCAGAATCTTTCTTTTCACCCGGATTAAGAATTTCGTCAAAATGTTCTTTAAATTCGTCATCAGATGGGGATGCAGTAAGCTGAGACTGATCTTCATTAAACTCCCCATTCCAGTTAATGGCGCGCCACACCTTTGCGTCATCATTATTTTCCAATAGACGCTCCCACCTATTCACAAACTCGTCCCTATCAGGCTCACGCAGGTGAGTCCGACTTTCAGTGGCAAAATCGTGCAAGGTGGCGCACATGCTGTCAACTCCGACATCAATATCACCATCCAGCCCGGGCGGCTCATGCTGTGGTAACACTTGCACGAATTTGTCTTGGTCAGTAGAAACCCATTTAATTGGTTTACTTATCCTCCCTCCCTGGACCTTATTGTGTAGCACAGCACCGTCCCCCAAGCAAGATGCACGGTAAACAAGATGCTTTATATCAACAGATGAAGTAAGTAACGAAATCGATATTGGTGCATGGTCTGATGGTAACAGTAAACCATTATCAACTTAATAATCAAAAATGTCCCCTACAAGGCTGGAGGAGGCAAGGCAGACATCTAGTTCAGATACCCAATGCCTGCCCTGGCGGTAAGTAAGGTTACTTGGAAAACAATGATCACCACACTTTGAGTTATTCAGTATCACCACCTTTTCTTCCACACATACGCCGAGAACAGCACTAGCATTATCGTTCGCCACTCGCACAGGGTCTGGTATATCGGGGTATGTGAGAAATGTGGCCCAGCATCTTCATCTGAAGCAGACAAGATGGCATCAATAAGCTCATCCTTATTTATACTCTTCAGTTGGTTACGCTGTAACTTACGCATATCAACTAAAGATCGCACTGGTATAGTTGAGCAGGTTCACCTAACCTGTAGCACCGCCGTCACTATGGAAACGGCGTCGAGGCTGTCGTGGCAACGGTTTGACGTCACCCTTACTGCGCATGCGCAAAAAATGGCAGCATATTTGAGGAAGGTTTGTGTCAAGGATATTCACTTTTCCCCCACAAAAAAGACTAAGTCCATGTGTAACTTCTACTTCAATATAACCACTGCATGCAGAGCACCTTCACGCACAACATATATAAACAGAGGCAGTTAGGGGTCACTTGTGGGCGAAGAAATAGGTCGTAACACGGGAGCAACAGCTGGCCAGATGTCAACAAAGCAGCGCCACACACACACAACCATACATACATGGATACATACACACACACATACATGGATGCAATATAGATCTCAATAGTGTACATATATACATAATTACATATATACATACATACATGGATGCAACATATCTCTTTAGAAACACCTACATACATACATACATACATACTGTACGTACATGCATGAATGGAACATACTCGTATACTGAATAGAGAGGTAACCTGCAGTCCCAATGGACCAAGGTTCGAATCCTCCATTAGGGCAGGAAACAGTTTTAGAATTTGAATTTCATAAAGCAGACTTTACTGAACTACCAGAAGACTCGCCAACATGTAAAAATACCCCCGCAAATACCAACACACCAGTCCTGTATGAGAAAGCCCTAGCATGTATTCAGTATGGACGGTGGGTGTTAGCGCCGAAGTGATGACATGTGGATGTGTATGGTATGTAGAAGAACTACTGGGCCTTGGGAGCAGGCTGTATGCCCAGAGTCAGATACATAAAAAAAAAAAAAA
>JAGKTI010023508.1:0-14775 GCA_018397915.1 Birgus latro
TCAAATTGTCTCTTGATGCCTGGTACTGGTGCAGATGGCCAGATGTTCGTTGCCTTTGGAAAGAGAGACCATCCCCCACCATCTTCCCTTCTGCTTGGAGGATGTGCTGATTGTGTCCAGGTATGAGCTTCAGGGCGATGTTTAATGTGTGGTCTTGTAACACAGAAACCTCAAAAGTCATATCTGGAGTTTACCAGGGAGGAATATAAGTTTTTAGTTAAGTGTAAATCAAATGTGGGAAGCAGGCTGGAAATGTATGAGATGTAAATAGGGCAGTACTTGGGAAGAATGGTAATGCAGATGCGAATGTGTGGAGGGGAAGGTCCAGCAGGGAGGGAATAGTCGAAGCTGATGGCAATGTCGTCCGAGAAAAGGATAGGGATGAAAGAGCACCTAACGTGGGACGGCACTAGCCTGGATGTTATGACGTAATCAAGCGTGCCTCCACGAGTGTGCATGGCATCACCAGTGTCCCAGCGAGTGAGCTGGTAGCGACAGATGTATTCAAGGGGAGGAAGCCCATTGCGATTTGGAGTAGGAGAGAGGTCGCCAAGAGCAAGATGTTGGGAACTAAAGTCACCCATGTAGATCATGCCAAGAACTGTAGGAGTAGGGAGAACAGAGAGATCAATTCTTCCAGGGGCAGAATAGACGTTACATAAGCGGATCCTACCATTGGCAACTGTGACCTCAAGAAGCTGAAAGGTCATATCATCATCTACAGATCAGTGAAAAAGTTGATGTGGTATGGAGGAATGAGTGTAACTAATAAGACCATTCCTAGCAAGATGAACATACGAAATGTACCCAGTAAGAGAGGGAGCCTCTTTCCCAGGTAGAGGACGACCAACAAAAGCTTCTTGAATGAATATAACATGTGCGTGATGGTGACATACATAGCTCTGGCGTGCAGCAAGTTTTGATTGACTTTGGACTCCACAGGCATTCCAAGAGAAGCGGCATTTGGTTAGCGAAAATTGCCTTTAGGTTTCCGGGACCAGGCGGTGATGTGGAGGAAGAATGAGCACTGCTTTGTGGTGTAGTATGAGTGGGGTCCTTTGTCGAGAGATCTTTGATCCTCTCAAGGCGAGAGGCAATAGCTTGTGACCGTGTCGACAGTAGTGAAGATAACATGAGACTTAAAAAGAGAAGTGAGTGACCTTTCGTTGCTGCTGTGCTGACAGACGAAGCCATCGATGCGTGCCTCAGTGGCATCACAGCATGCAGTAAGCAATATGCATCAAGATATCAGAAAGGGAACGGCTTCACGGAGGGCAAATACTTGTGCAGAACTGGGAGTGGAAGAAGAGGCAGGTGAGGTGGCAGCATCCATTTACAGTGGCAGTGGAGGTGGAAGTGCGTGCGGTAGTGTGGCTTTAGGAGCCACAACAGAGCGAGCGTTTGGTACAACCGTACCGCACATTGAATCCTGGCTTTTGGCAATGAGGACGTCTCCACTGCGAGGTTTCCGGTACAGGTAAGAGTAGCGGTTCCAAAGTAGAAGTGGTAAGAGCAGTGGTGGGTGGTGAAGGGTGTGAAATGAGCAATTGTGGGAGGCATGGTTGGCAGCACACCACGCACATTTCTCTGAGGTAGAGCAGTAGCGTGATATATATTTGATTCTCCAGCATTTGAGGCACCTCGGCTGTTCTTCCTTCATTCTGCACAGCTAACAGGATGGGAGACAAGGGAGGAAACTGAAATTGACAACTCGTGGAGGGGGGTCTGTAAGACTCCAGGTGACAACAAGTCGGTCAATAGGCGTCCCATTTTGATGGAAATGACGTGCAGCGTAGATGCCAGGGAGTTCTTTGGTGAAGGAAGGGTCAACGCCGACAGGGTAAGTCGGTGATGAGGCAGGTAGAGAACTTACGGGGCCTGTCAACTGAGTCCTGAATGTCCATGAACAAGGACAGGAACTCACCACTCGTGACTCTGTCTATGATGTCCGTACATCATCTTGAGATACAGATGAAGCAGATAACAGCAGACAGATATCTTGACCTCAGCTAGCTCCTGATCAAGATGAAATGTTTTGGTGACCTCAGATAACCAACAGAGCTTCATATCGACAGTTGAATACTCTTTGAAGAGGAGTTTGACGTACTCAGCCTGGGGAGCAAATGGTGGAGCAACTAGTGCAGTCTGGGAAGGTGTCGTCTGAGGAATGGAGTGAGGAAGGAAGTGATCATGAACCTTGCACTGAGAAGAAGTCTCATTTTGCTTGGATGTTTTTGCAGCAGGAGGCGATGTTTTACTGTTAACGTCCAAAGCATGTTCCATGGGCCTTTTGGTGGAGGTGGAACCCCGAGTGACATGATGGGGGGTTACAGGTTGAGGCGGCCTGGGAGTCCCTGGGACTGCAGTTGCTGTGGAGCCATGGTGTCTATGAAGGTCAAGTGGGGGCCAAGCTTCCTAAGATGGGACGTCGTCATCAGTGAGTGCTATGTCGACCTCAAGATCAGCAAGGGTGGCGGGTCCAGAGTATTCCATTTCGCCCTAACAGGGTAGCATTCAGAGCACTGGCAACACCTTCGCCAGTGGAGTGGAGTTGGTGCGTGTGCTTCAGCAGAGTGGTGTTGCCATGGCGATGCAACATGGCACATTCCTCGCACCGTACATAAGCAGACCTGAGAACTTCAAACCACTGGGAACTGGCCAGGTGTCTGCGTTTTAAAATAAAAAGTACTGACAAAGTCCAAAAACCCTTAAATTCCGAGGTGACATACACTAGGACTAGGTCTTACTCTTGGCCACGACTGGAGGGTGGCAGCTTGCTAGATTCTTCAGAATTTCGTCAAATCAGGAGAGCTTTCTCACGGGTTTGGTTCTTTGCTGCAAGTACCATCTATCCTCCAGCAGGGCAAAGGACAGATTTAGCATGATTCTGGACGGAAACATAAATAAGATGAGATTCAGGGATGGGTTTGCTCCAGTACCTTTTGAAGACCCTATCTATGTTGTGGACTCCATTAGAGCAAGTTCTTTTTTGCATTAGCCACAGGAAACGAGAAAGGAATGTATGCTTCTATGCCCGGGAGAATAACTTCCATAATGAGTGAGGCACACTCAAATGGCTTTGGGCATTAAAGCAATGATCATTCCAGGGAAAATAAAAGAAGTACTGCCTGAGGGCCTCCCAATCAGTAGCTCCAAAATGCCAAAGCCGCCCCTTTGTCATAGGGTACACAGGCCTTACTGGAGTGAGAGGACAGGGTAAGGTGATGAGGCTGTGATTGTGGTATCCCAACAGAGAGCAAATATTAACAGCATAGACGGAAGGATTAGATAAATTAAACAGCTAAGTAGGTTGAAACTCTCTCCAAGGTGGTCAGGGATATGGGTAGGGTGTTGTAGATTCTGTTCTAAGTCATTAAGGACAGAGAAGATGTAGGCTTGTTCAGAAGGTAGATAAGTGAAAGGAAATGAGAGCCAGAGGTGGTTGTGAACATTGAAAACACCTAGAATGGAGATTTCAAAGAATAGAGAATTTGATAGGATATGTTCTATTTAAGTGGTTAGATAGTCGAAGAAATTTTCATAGTCAGTGGAGGTGATTTGACCATGTGGAGAGGATGGAGAGCGAGAGACTAACTAGGTGAGCGTATGTGAGTACGGTGAAAGGGCGGAAAGGGAGGAGGAAGCCGAGGATGATGTGGAGGGATGGAGTGGAGAGGCATATGAGAGAGGGGTGTGTGAGCTGGGGGGAGGACTGAAACGGCGGGGGACAGGGCAACATAGAGGCGATCTGTTTGTGGCCAACACTTTTGGGATTAAGGAGTCTGGCAGTAGGTACATAGATAGATTGACAGTAGGATTAGGGGATATGCAAACAGCACAGATATATTTACTCAGAGAATGAAGGGATAGGCGGACCCAGAGAGTTGAGAATTCAGATGATTCAAGTTCAGGAACAGGAGAGCAAGATATGTTGTTGCATACATATGCACAACAGCCACCTTTGTCACTGAAGTGATTAAGAAAGTAGGAGGATACAGAGAAAGGTTTGCTATCAGGCAGTTTAGACACCTGAATCTCAGTAAGGAAGAGAAAGTGAGGCTTAGAGGAAGAGAAAATTAGAAGAAAGGCTTCGAATGTTGCAGAAATGAAGAATAATTGAGTCAGACAGTGGTTCCAAGGTCCCCCCCCCTCTCCTCTGGGGATTCCGAGGCTGGGTGATAAGATGCAATTTTTCTCTTTAGATTTAGAAAAGTAGGTGTGGTGTGCAACGTTCATGTGGTTTATTGTCGTAAGTTAGAAGAAATTGTAAAGGAAAGTATGCTGTCCTTCTCTCCGTGTTACTGAAGCACTGAAAAAGTTCAACAAGGGAGGAGGGTCAGAGGCTAGTCTTGAGGGCTTATGAAATGCGAGCTCAGTCACTATCATTATCATTCCATCCACCTTGGGAGTACTGCCCTGTTCAACTGATGCAACAGTCTACTCCTTGAATTATCTACTTCATTACGAGGGGCAATCCAGAATATACAGTATTAAATTCTTTAGGTGGCAACGAGAACAAAAGAGAAATTTCATTATTGTACCGTAGAAACGAAAAACAAGTTGTATTAAAGCATCCGAAACAGAGCCAACACACAGCCAGCCCAACTCTGCATGGGATAATCTTACAGTTTATAAGGGATCGGGAACAAAATAATTTCATTAGATAAATCTTGTAATACATTCGGATATCAGCAAGCGATTACATGACACATATGTCATGGCCCCTGGAAACAAGTTGTGTTTGGTTGATGAAAATGGGCGTGGCCAGGATGGGATTAGCAGGGATTTACGCGTCGCCACACGGAAGGTCACTACAAGACTCCAGGTTGTGCGATATTTTCTCTGGTACAGTTTTCACACACACACACACACACACACACACACTAAAGGAAAAGAGGGAAGAAGCAAAAAGAAAGAATGATAGATAGATCAGATGAAAAGAGATGTAAATTATTTTACAAATTAGTAGGATTGCAAGTAAAAAAGTGGCACATAAACAGCAGGGACTGAATAAATGCAAGATAGCAGACACAACCAATGTCAGAAATGTGAACAAAATGTAGATGGAAAGGTATCCAATTTATTATAGATAACAGAATATATAGAAAATGAGCCTCATATTATTTGTCTAACAGAAACAAAATTAACCCCTAGGATATCAAACGACTCTTTAAATCTGGATGAGAACAATTTTTGGCAAAGAGGCAGAAAAAAAGGAGGAGGAGGAGTTATGATACTAACAGAGAAAAGACTCCAAGTAAAAGAGGTAAAAATAGGCATACCCTCACAAGCAGAATTAATTGCATTAGAGATTTATTAATCAAAAGAGATAATAATTATGGCAAATTTATATATGCCACCCAAGACAAACACATGGGATAGAGGTGAATATGAGGAACTGACAGGAAGAAAATGCAAAGTTTACGAACGCTGCTATACAGAATGGAAGAAAAATCTGAAAGAATTATACTAACCGGAGATTTTAACACAAATAAAACTGGAATACTCTACATGTAAAAAGCCATGAAAGTTGTTGGGATCAAAAGCTCTTGGATCTTATACAGGATTTTTTTTTTCTAACACTACAAGTAAAGGAAAACACCAGAAAAAGAGGAGCAGAAGACCTCTCATTATTTGACCTCACATCTACTGGGCAAGAAAATGATATTGACAGTATTATCTGTCACCCCCCATTAGGCAAAGCGACCATACAGTATTAGATTACAATTTCAGGATACCATGTGATATAATTAGAGGTAATGGAAATTATAAAATGAGCCTAAACTACAAAAAGGGCAACTATCATGACCTAAAGAAGTACTTTAAGGATATAGATTGGGGAAAGAAAAAGCTATGAGGACAAGATATAAATGTTATAGTGAATTTTACTAAATAGGAGTCCATAATTATATTCCACAGTACAAAGACACGGGAATAAGGATAAAGAACTGGTTTAATACTGATTGAAAAAATGCAAAAGATAAAAGAGATCTGCTGTGGATCAGATACACACGACATATAGGTGAGAGAGCATACAACAACTAGAAGCAGGCATGAAATGATTAGACAAGAATACGGAGAGAAACTCAAAGGCAGTTTGTGAAAGACTTTGTAAATAAAAGTACTGATCAGCCGCAGTTGTTTTACAGCTACATACGAAGCAAATCAACAGTTAAATATAAAATACAGTCCATCGCGGATAAGGGAAAAATCCATATCAGTTTAGAAGATATTTGTAGAGTACAAAACAAAAAATTTCCAATCAGAGTTTAGTAAAGAAAGCAGATTTGCGAGAGATGAAAACGAACAAGCATGCCCACACATATTAACAAATATACGTATAACAAAACAAGAGGTCTAGGAAGAGATGAGGAATTTAGACATGGGAAAAGCCAATGGACCTGACAAGATTTCGTGCTGGGTATTACAGGAATGTGCAGAAGAGCTAAGCAATCCATACATTTAATATTCAGAGAATCCTTAAGACAAGGAAAACTACCTGATATTTGGAAGAAAGCAAACATTGTGCCCCTTTTCAGGAAAGAAAAGAGACAAAATCCACTTAACCACAGAAAAGAGATGGCTGGGTAGACAGCATATATTTGGATTTCAAAAAGGCATTTGACGGTATACCACACAAAACACTTTTTCAGAAGCTGTACCATCAAGGAGGAATCCAGGGTAAACTGTACGATTGGATGCAAGATTCTCTCAGCTAAAGGGAAATGAGAACAGTGCTAAGGGGAAATTACTCATCATGGAGAGATGTGACAAGTGGAGTTCCACAGGGCTTGGTGTTGGCATCAACTATGTTTTTAGTATATACGGTATGACAGACAGCAACATTGGAAATGGAAGCTACCTAAATATGTTTGCTGATGATACAAAAATACAAAGTGAAATTACAAACACAGACTCTTGCATACAGCTACAAGAGGAATTAAATAAGCTTCATGAATGGAGCAATAGATGGCAAATGGAATTCAGTGTGGGCAAATGTCATGTAATAAAATTTGATAAAAGTGAAAAAAGATCAGACTGGGACTATAAGTTGGGAAGTTGAACCCTACACACATCAGAAAGGGAAAAGGATTTAGGAGTGATTATAAATAAAAGGATATCACCGGTTGACCACATAAATGAAAAAGTAAGGAACATGTTCACAGTGCTTGCTAATATGAAGGTAGCATTCACATATGTAAATGTAGACATACTGAGAAATGATAACACCATTCATCAGACCAACTCTGAAGTATGCATCAATAGTCTGGAATCCACATCTCAAAAAACACATAGATGAGATTGAAAAGGTACAAAGGGCCGCTAATAGATGGGCATCAAGCTTAAGGGACCTAAGCTATGAAGAAAGACTCGAAAAATTAAACCTACCAACATTACAGGAGAGAAGGATAAGAGGAGATTATGTCACATAAATGCATCACAGGAAAGGAGAAAATAGATGTAAATGAGTATATAACCTATGGGGAAGGAAATATGTTTACCAAATAGAGCAGTTGATCAGTGGAATGCACTACCGAATGAAACAGTGTTTGCCAAAATAATTCATAAATTTAAAGATATGTATGATAAAAATGGTTCAAAACACGGGACAGTACGAGCTTGACTCATTCATGTAAAGATACAATTAGGTAAGAACAATCTGGTCAGAATACAAGCGCGCACGCAGATAGCAAAAACGGAGGCTTAACATCGTGCTTAAATCAACATTCATATATAGTATTTTCCTACCACTAGGTAATTGCATTAACCTTAAGGGAAACCTCTTGAATCAATTAGGAACAAAACTGTAAACGTTAATCCACTGAATATATTGATTTGCGTTATATGATAGGATTGATGTACTCAGAAATGATACTGTGATTTAAATGGTTTCTCTACCACGACTTATTCTAAATGTAGTTCTTGTATCTTTAGAAAGTATTGTGCAACTAAGGAGAAGACTTTTTGAACTGGATTTGACAAATATATAGCTTATTTATTTTCCCCAGGCGGATTTATTCGTCCTTTTGCAGGCAGCTTCCTCGAATTCAATGGCAGAATAAGACAATACTGCGGCTCAACATACTTGTCCCAGAATTTCTTCATGACAAGTATCATATTCTACTGATAATCCCTCTGCTAAAACTCAGTATTTAAGAGAGAGGAATGGCAATTTTACGCCTAGCTGAAGTGGGCTGAGTATAGGTTTCATCAGTCGCTTGATTCATGGCGGTATCGTAAGGTAGATAAAATCACTTGGCAGTAATAGAAATAAAACGAGAAGGGAGTCATACTAATGAAAGCATTACTAAAGACAATAAAGACTGGTCTGTTACCTTCACTACCCTGCGTCTCCAAAGCAAAACAAATTGTCAGTCATAGATGTGATCCAGAAAGAGAAAAGTCATTTTAATATTTCTATTAATGGGGAAAAAAAATGTATGCCTGGTGCCCAAAGACCTATTATTTGTCGCAGATTTTGCGAATCTCATCATCTAACAGTGGCTAAATTGATATGTGAATGCACCATACCAAAAGCTCCTTTGACTGAACTTACGATGACAATTTTAGAATTCAGCATCACAACCCACACACTTACAGATTGGAGTAGGGGAAATAATATTATGAACAGTGGAAAATGTCTAGTAAATAACAGCACCACAAAAAGTTTTACTTATACCATTGTTATGGAATCACACAAGAAAAATATATGACTTCGCAAGAGATGCCCACTTTGTGTTCGACACGCACGATAGGGGAATGCTAAATGCAAGAAGACAAGACGGGGAAACATTAGGTTATATTAAGGGGAACACCACAGGCAGGTACGATAACGGAGCTGCAGATAAAAGGAGCGATCACAAGAAATGCGTCGAATATGAGGCTTAACCACTATTCCGGAAAGCAGGAAGGAACTGTGGATGATTCATTGTTTTTAATGAAAAGCAGAAGGAAACAAAGGCTGAGAGTCCGCACGATTGTTCCCTCCAAGAAAAAAAAAATAAAGAATCAAATTTAAGGTCAGTGCACTTCGAGATGCCTGGGCAAATTGCAATTAAAAGACTGGAAGTCATAAGTAGATGGAAATACAGGCAGAGGAAGTATGTTTCGGAGTTGATCCGTTACATACATGAAGGAGTGGGAGTAACGGTTAACTCTTGCATTAGGGAGCTGCACAGAAAGGGGGTGAGAGTTTGCTGCCTGACGAGTGCTATGCGACCGCCGTAACGGAAGAGGAATGCAAGTATACAACCCAGAAGAACAGCAACCATTAAAGTAGAGACTGAAAAGAGATAAAGATGCAACAATGCAGCGAAGAGACTGCAGTTGAAGAATGCCAGCAACAGGAGGAGAGCTAATGGGACAAGAAGCCTTTGAATCCATCCTATTGAGAAGTGATGTATATGGAGACCCCCACCCCACCTCAACATGAGAGTTGTACTCTATACCTGGGCGTTTAAACGCTTGTAAAAAGTGAACAGATGTGTGGGGAAGAAAAAGACACTGGGTTGGATTACCCTACCTAATCTCTAAGATTTTGCGAGAATGGTAATATGATCTTTCCATGATAAATCCCGAGAGAATAAAACTCCAAGTATATTCAAATATAATACAAGATTGAGATGAATATTTCTGAATATTAATGAAAACTTTTGCGAAAGATTATGAGCAGTCAAAAGACGTAGAATCTGAGCTTTGGATGCATTAAGGATTACGAGGTTATCTTTTATCCCAGTCAGAGATACGGGCCAGGTCAGAAATTAAATGTATCCAAGGCCTGTATCAGAAGGCCCACTAGAGAACTGGTTGGGTATGACCGAGCGGGAGTATTGACGTCACACGAGATGGCTAACCAATGCCCTAACCTGACCTCAGTGATTCTTGTATACACACCATCCTCTAAACTGCGTATCTTGTTCATATTTTGTGATCAATTTAAAATTTTCATATTTACATATTTAAGTTTATGTTGCAAACATGCCAAGGAGTTTGCAGTGAATGGCAATAATGATAGAAGGAAAAAAAAACTCGGTACATTGGTCCCTATACTGTATGGGATTTTTGCATGAAGTACCCTCACTTGGGCCATAAGGCTACTAACTGCTAGTCCGTGAACAAAACATGGGCTGAACAACTAAGCAGGGAGGAACTATATGTTCTTTCTGAACCCTTTTATTCTTAGCTAACCATTATGTGAGAAGTATTCAGGGCTGTACATGGGGATTGTCTTTATTTTTTTTTTTACAACAAAACAAAGGAAGGAAAAACAAGTGGATAGAAAAAATATTCCATACACCAGATTACAGGTGTCCTCTATTCACAAAAAATCTGTAACAGTTGGACTTGAACAGCCGTAGGTTGAGGTTTGAGGGAAAACCACAGTGGAGAAGTGAGTTCCAAAGAGATGCAGTTCGGGGAATAGAAGAATTCTGATAGGCAGAAGTTCTGCAATATGGCAGTGTGACAGTTCAGTCGCGAGTGCTACCAGATGCCCGTGTAGTGCAGGGGAAGGCATGGAGTGGTCGTGCAATAGATGCAATTTCCCCTGAGTATTTGCCATAAAAGTATCTATAAAATAATGCACGGGAGGCAATATTGCTTCGTATCTGAATGGGAGGTAGTTCATTTGTAATAGCAGGGTTATTAATAATTTTAATAGCCTTGTTCTGAATTTTGTCTAGTTGTTATAGTGCCACCTCTTCACATCCATTCTACAAGAGTGAGCAATATTCCAGTTGAGGGCACACGTGACTCATACACTATAGCTAGCTCTCGTCAGCGAAGAAGTTTCGGACTGTGTACAGTAATTCATGCTCCTTTGAAGCGGTTTTAGAAAGTGATCTAACATTAGAGGTCCAGCTGAGGGTATTGCTAAGTGAAACACAGAGAATTTCAGTACTTTTAGAGATTGGAATATTACTAGCACTGAAGGTAATATTGGAATCAGTCATTATCTGTCTGTTAGCAAACGGTATATATTTGGTTTTACTATCACTGAGACAATGTTATTTTGTCCCCATTCAGTGGTCTTATAAGTCTTGCTTTATGGAGATTGCTGTACTGCGTTGTGAGTTAGAGATATTGAACCTTGTGAATGGGTGTTTAAGTGTGAATGAACTGTGAAGTGTTGAGTCATCTGAATGTGATTGGATGAGATTATGAGTGACAGATAATAGATCATTAATTTGAATTAGGAATAGGATTGGAGCCAGAACTGATCCTTGTGGTATGCCGGCATTAAACAAGAGGAAATTTAAATATATATCATCTACTTTAACTCTCATATGTCTGTTGCTGAGATATGAGGAAATTAGAGGAACAAAAGACATTAGGCCATAGCAAAGGAGTTTGGATAAGAGGAACGGTGCCACACTGTCAAAAGCTTTAGAAATTTTAGGGGCTAATGCATGAGTTTCTCCATATTGGTCAAATGACTGATGGATGATATGAGTCAGGAGACTGAGTATATGAATAGTGGATCTCTTGTGACTAAAATCATGCTGTCTATCACTAATTAAGTTGTTGGACGCAAGGTGTTTATCTATGCACTTAATTACAATCTCAAATACTTTACCACGAGATGACATGATAGCTACTGGTCTGTAATCAGAGGGATCAGAGGAACTTCCTTTCTTCGGCATTTTGTTGATATTGATTCTTTCCAAGAATAAGGGAATGAAGAAGTACGTATGCATAGTCTGAATAATTTAGCTAGAACAGGAGCAAGTTCAGGGGAATGCTTTTCCAGAACAATTGGTGGAATTCCATCTGGACCGGGAGCTTTGTTAATTGATAAATTGTCTAGGATAGATTTTACGGATCCATTGTGTATCTTAATTAGAGCAGTTTCTACAGAGTCAAGTTGTAGTACAGGGACATCCTGGCTGACTTCTTCTAAAGTCGAATTACTGGCAAATGTATTGGCAAGGATGTTCGCTTTACCACATGGATCATTTGTATTTTACCATCTGATAATTTTAGTGGGGGAATGGGTGATGACTTGTTAAAGTTATTGAAAGAAATGAGCATTGACCAGAAAAGTCTATGTCATTAGGGTTGTTTAATAATTTGGATGTTAGTTGTGAAGAAAGTTTGATTTAGGGACATTCATTACTGTTTTTGCAAGGTTTATCGCAATATTAAGCTGACTAAGTAATTCATTTTTTAAAAGTAAGCGTTATATGCCAATGTCTTTTGGGTTATTGCTCTGACACAGTTGTTATCAAACCATTATGGGTAGTCTGATCTTTTAGAGAAATGTTGACTTTGTATGACCAATTCCATACCAACTTGTACTAAGTCATTAATGTGAGACTGAATAGAACTGATGTCACTGGAGAATAAGGACTGCCATGGAATATCAGCATGCTAATTCTAAAACCATCCCAGTGAGGCCTATCAAAGTGTCATTTGGTCACCCTGACAGGGTGAGAGCAGGGAGGTTTGGGAGAACTGACTAATGAGATTTTGATGAGATTGTGGTCGGAGGATCCAAGTGGTGACAGTATTTCTGTCCTGTATTGATCTGGATTATTTGTCAGGAATAGATCCAAGAGACAGGCATTATGATCAGGATTATCTAGTATTCTGGTTGTTTGTTTTACCAGCTGAGTGAGATTAAACGATTCTGCAAACAGCTCTCATTCTAGATCAGTATCGTCTGTCCTGGCAGAATGCTATAACCTTTCTACATTATGAACATTAAAATCACCCAAAACGAAAATTTCAGTGCTAAGGGTGAGGTTAAAGTTAGCCAGCTATGTGGATATGGAGTTAAATATGCTGGGTTCTGAAGTAGCACTGGGGGAATGATAAAGTAAACAGATATATTTGGTAATAATTAGATAATTTAGTTTGTATAGTGAATAATCAAAATTAGCTGAAATGAAGATCAGTTAAGATTTGACAAAACAACAGGTGCCACCCTTGTTGCGGAAGTTTGTTAGGAGTTGGTAGCCAGTAAAACAAAAATTTAGATATTTCAGCAGAGGGAGAGATTTGGGATTCTGTGAGGAACAAGGCTAGAGGGGATACTGACTGGAGAAAGAAGTGAATAGAATTCAGACTGGTACTTGGCCCACAGATATTAGTGAAATATAAGGCTGAACCCGTACTTCTCTGCTGACGAGCATGAACAGTATGTCCAAGAGACGCTGTCAGCACAATCACTTGATAATGACCAGGAGGACCCTGTGCTGCCAGCCCTACCCAGACGGTGGTTGCAGTCCAAAATGCCACGGGATCTGCAGGTATTAATGCAGCGGCCATTGCTCAGCGGGGATGGAAATAGGCGTAATATCTAATGTGCATGTTGTGTGGTGTATAGCCATTAGAAGGCATAGGTATCATGAGAGTTTGCTGGCCTACTCTTTGTGAAGGAGTAGAGATTGCCTACAGACAGTTATATCTGAAAGAGAAATTGTTGGTGTTAATATACTGTATGATGTTATATCCTTTTTTCTAAAATATCTGTATACCTTAGGATGAGGATTTCAAAGAGTGATACAAAGATTAAAAAAAAAAAGCAAAACCTGTAGGAATGGTGACAAACATAATGAAACTGTCGAGGTGAGAGATTTGGGAAAGCACTTTGTCCTGAGTGGTTATATTTAGTATTCTAAGAAGGTAATAAAGGTGTGGAAAAAAATTAATGTTAGTAGAATAATCTGGGTTTCCTTTAATAC
Source organism: Birgus latro (assembly GCA_018397915.1). Taxonomy (NCBI): domain Eukaryota; kingdom Metazoa; phylum Arthropoda; class Malacostraca; order Decapoda; family Coenobitidae; genus Birgus; species Birgus latro. The sequence goes on from JAGKTI010023508.1 coordinate 13,686, forward strand.
AGAAAACTGAAACGTATTTATTTTATTATTATTATTATTATCATTATCATTATTATTTATTTATTTTTCTTTTCTTGCTGTACATTCCCTCTTCTTCAGTGTTCATTATATTAACTGAAAATGCACTCTCTTTCTTCCTCCCAAAGAATTTATTAACAACACACTCCCATTTTCCCTTCTGTATTCACTAAGATCACTCTCCCTTTTTCCTTTTGTGTTTACTGGGAACACTATTTCTCCCTTCGTTTATTCACTGAAAGCACACTTTGTTTCTCCCTCCTTCTGCATTCACTACACAACACACACTCTCCCATTACTCTCCTCACTCCTTTATCTTCTGCGTTTCCTCTCATTACTTCCTTTCCTACATTCCTTCCCAAGTTACTCACCACACTTCCTCCCTTTCTACATTTCCTTCCCATTATTCAAAACACTTCTACATTCCCTTCCATTTCTCTCCACACTTTCTCTCCCACATTCTCTCCTCTCTATTCCCTCTCATTACTCACCACACATCCTTTCCTTCTCCACCCCCTCCCCCTAATTACTCACGAATTTTCTTCTCCCTTCTTCTGAGACATTTTTAACAATTAAACACTGGGTAAAGGGAAATGGAAAGAGTGCGGGTGAACCAGTAGATGTTCGCGTGTGATGAAACTGCTCAGAACGAACGAGAATTGGACCACTCACTGGCCGACCTTGCTATATAGACGATGAGTGTGCCATAGCTTCATCCTTTGTCTCCTGAAGTAAATGCTGTGATGGATGCTGCTAGAAGTAGATGGAGAGGTGAAGGGTGGAATCATTAGCATACAGCTTAGAAGGTCACTGATGAATAAAGGGAAGAGAAAGGACAGAGCCCTGAGGACCACCACGAATGGTAGGTCTGGGGAAAGTTGGTGGACGCCGACATCAGCAGTTATAGAATGACCAGAAAAGAAATAGAGATGAAAGCACACATTGAAGGACTGAAACCATATGGGGACAGTTTGAATATTAAAGATTTGTTCCAGACTCGATCAAAAACCTTTGATCTGTCAAGTGCAGTGGCAAAGCTTTTGCCAAAGTCCCAGCAGGAGGATGACCAGGA
>JAGKTI010023509.1:1528-14775 GCA_018397915.1 Birgus latro
TCTGTCTCTCTCTCTCTCTCTCTCTCTCTCTCTCTCTCTTATTTTTTATGTAATTAGAATCCTTGACCTGTTATTGGCTCTGAAACCTAAATATTTAACATGGACAGTAAAAACATTGTGGTTTGTCAGGCTGTGTATCTAATGAATCACAGGGTTAGGTCTAATTTTAACCTAGCAGGTTCAGCTTAACAGTTTTTATCAGACTCAGACAAAACTTGGTGCAATGAGTGAGAGTAAAGCAAGAGTGGAGGATGTCAGTAAAGCAAGAATGCAGGAAGTGAATGGAGCAAGAAAGAAGGAAGTCAGTAAAGCAAGAATGAAGGAAGTCAGTAAAGCAAGAATGAAGTCATTGAAGCAAGAATGAAGGAAGTCAGTGAAGCAAGAATGAAGGAAGTTAGTTTTGGGAACAATCAATCAAACGTCATGGTCATATTTCGACCGTTGTTTCTGAATGTGAAAAAAGTAACTAAAAAAATAATAATAATAATAATAATCAGACCTTGATCAAACTTGATGGAAGGATTAAGGGCAAGCCTTGGAGTTGACGCAGTCTTTCAGAATAGTAAATCAAAGGTCAAGGTCACACGACAAGGTCTGCTTGAACAGCTTTAATCGAAATATCGCCACAGCTATTGCAGGAGAACGAGTAAGGCGAGAATAAAGGAATTCCATTTTGAAAACAAAAATTAAAACGACGAGGTCACTAAAAGTTGAATGTTCAAGGTAAAGTATGGATGGGTGAATATGATTTTGGGAACAGTCCTTCGGAAGTCAAGGTCGCAAGGCAAAGTCCAGTGTTTGACCCCTTAACCTTTTGGCGAGCACAGGTTTTGCACCCTGTGAGTGATCCTCCTTCTTTATCTCTACTTCTTCTTGATTTTCTCTTATCCTCATTTCCCTTCCTGCCTGTTCTTCCTCGCCTCATTTCCTTTTGCTCTTTCTTTTTCCCTTATTTTTCTCGCTTATCCTTTGCCATATTTCATATCTCCTCCCACTTCTGTATGCTTTCAGTCTTTCCATTTCCTATTGTTACTGATTTTCTTTTGCCGATTTTCTGTTTTCCTTTCTTTTACATCTGTGTTTAACCACTCCAACCCAATGACATTCTCCGAATTTCATTCATGCTGATATCCAGCAATTGTATGCAGGTTAGTACAGGTCTTTTGTAGTAAAGTGGCTAATGAAGGCTCTATGTAACCCCTCCAGCTTGAAGTCTTCTCTCAGCTGAATGTAATTAGATGACAATTACATCAGCAGTAAAGGAGTTGAGCTTTCACTTTTTATCATCTTTCACATTTATTTTTTGCCTTTCCATATTTGAGTATTATTCTCAGCTTTCTTCAGTAAGCTACCTTTAATAATACCTTGTTTTATGTTAGGCATCTTTTTTATAATAATTATTTTTATTTAATGGTTATCTTGTGTATATCAATATATATACACAGTAATCCCTCATTTATCCGGATATAATAGAGCCAAAGGCATGTCCGGGTAGTGGCAACTTCCGGGCAGTGAACACCATTCCCCTACCACACCCAGGCCCTACCTATACCCACCTCCGAGCTATACAGTACCTAACTTATTTATACGGTACCAGTGCTTAATTTGGCAGTGTTTTCCGGTCATTCAGACATATTTAGACATCAAAACACACACAGGCATATCAAAAGTAATAGTAAACACCAAGAAAACCATGCAGGAAAACCACTGAAAACCAAAAAAACACCCTACCTATGCACTACTTTATGTGCAGGACCCCTCATTATTTTGTTAGTGTTTTCAGGTCGTTCTGGCATATTTTGGCATCAAAACATACATAGGAATATCCTAATTAATTTTCAACACCAAGAAAACCATGCAAAAAAAAAAAAAGAAACACTGAAATCCAAAAAAGACCCCACCTAAACACTACTGTATGTACAGTATCCCTCCTATTTTTGGCACTGTTTTCAGGTCATACTGCCATATTGTGACATACAGGATTATCCAAAATAATTTTCAGCACCAAGAAAACCATGCAACAAAAAAAAAAGAAAAAAAATCACCCAACCTAAACACTACTGTATGTACAGTACCTCTCCTATTTTTGGCATTGTTTTCAGGTAATTCTGCCATATTGTGACCTCAAAACACACATAGGAATATCCTAAATAAATTTTATCACAAGGAAACAATGAAAGAAACCTAAGCTACCTGCCAAAAAACATTCGGTTGGGGTACTTACCACCCAGTGCACCGCTTCCAGGCTTCATAACCTGGCACCTCCAGCATGTGTAGAGTTGTCCTGTGTGGGCTAGTGGCAAACTGTAGCGCCTAACAGAGGTCAACAAACTCCTCATCATCTTCAACCTGCTGGAGCTGGGCGATGACTGGTGATGTGTAGTTCAGTGATGGTGGCCTACCCACCTCAGGAGACTTCGAAGACAGCTGCAAACTTACGTTCAACGGAGACTCAGCGGCTGTCAACGTGCTCAGTTGCGGATCCGAAGATGAAGACGGGAAACGAGCTGGTGGTGGTGGTGGTGGTGGTCAGAATGGGCTGGCAGTCATGGGGATCGCAGGGTTGAAGGATGAGTCTGACAATAGGACCGACGATTCTGCTGGAGGATGACAGCATCCTGGATTGTCCGCAACTCCATCGCCAGGTGGAGCAGCACCAAGTCCCTGTCACAATGTGGGTGCTCGGCATACTCCAGCACCCCCTCCAGGTAACCACTGAGGACACTGAGATGAGGGACTGAAGGAGTTGCAGAGGGTCGTGAGTCGGGGTCCTCATCCTCATCCTGGCTGGTCCCACTGTCCTCTTCCATGCCCGCTGAGGCAGCAGCAGCGATCTCCTCATCAGACATCGTCTGGTAACCAGGATCGCTGCTGTCATCGTCCAGCCAATACCGCACGTCATCGACGTCCACCTGCTCTCCTGCTTGTCTAAGGCAACTGTGGAAATCATCCACATCAAAGCCCCCGAATTCGTGCTCGGCATCAATTCCCTGCAGGAGATGAGACCAACCGCTTTTGAGGGTTTTGGTGGAGACTTCCTTCTGCACATTCGCCCAATTGAACACAGCAGACTTCAGGTCATAACGCCGAAGATTCTGCAAGGTCTGTGCCCCACTGCGTCCTCGTCCTCCAGCACCACTATCACCTCGTTCAGGAACCTCCGGCAGTACAGTCTCTTGGCAGCCACGATAACACCCTGGTCTGTTGGTTGAATCAGAGCAGTCATATTAGGTGGCAGAAACATGCACCTAATTTGCCCGTCAAAAGCAACCAAATCCTTCCGAGACGGATGCGTCGGAGCATTGTTCAGGAGCAGGAGTGCCTTCACCTGGTTGCGAGCGATTCCAAAGACCTTCATCTGATAACGGATAACCCTTGACAAAATGTCTGTGCAACCAGTCTCTAAAGATCTTAGTGGTAAACCATGCCTTCACAGAATGGTACCATGCAACAGGCAGGCTATCCATCAACCCACGGAGACAACGTGGTTGTTTTGCACGCCCAATAACAACGGGTTTGAGGCGGTGCGTCCCGTTAACATTGGCACAGAACAAAACAGAGACACATTGTTGTGACAACTTCCAACCAGGCACAGACTTCCTTTCCTCAGCCAAGGTGTGAATGGGAAAGGAGTAGTAGATCAGACCGGGTTTGTCAGCATTATAGGTTTGACCAAGGGTAAGTCCCTTGTCCTAGATCAGGCACTGCATTTTCTGTCGAAACAGGTCTACTTCCTCCTCTGCCACGTCCAAGGCCTTGCTGTGTGCCATACGGCCAGTAAGTCCATGGTGGAGCTTGAACCGAACGAGCCATCCCTCGGATGCCTTAAAGTCCTGCAAATTGTGCAGGTGTGCAAACTTCTCAGCAGCAGCCTTCACCTTGGTCCCACACACTAGCACTCCGGCACCACGTTGCTGATGAAACCACATCAGTGTCAACCGGTCGATATTGGTGTGCCACGCCTTAATCCCGTAAGGGGTGGCCACAAACAAATCGCCTCCATGTCTCTCTGTCCTCCGCCATTTCACTGCCCTGCTCCCAGCTCACACCCCCCTCTCTCATATACCTCTCCACTCCATCCCATCCTCGGCCTCCCCCTCCCTCTCCCCCCTCTCCACCTCACTTACATATACTCTCCTCTTCAGTCTCTCACTCTCCATCCTCTCCACATGGCCACACCACCTTATTGTGTTTCTCTTAACACTTCCTATCACATCCACAATGGTCAGTGGAAACGTCAATTTTGGGAATATCTTCAAAAGAGAGGAAAAGATCAACTTAGGTGAGAGAGCAGACTAAAGTTAAAGACATTATAGAGGTTATAAAAGGAGAGAAATGGAGGTGGTCTGGCCATGTAGCAAAAATAATGGATGACCGATAGAGAGAGAGGCTGACTGGACTCCGAGAGATTGTAAGCGTAGAAAAAAAAGACCAGACTGGAGACTGAAAGATGAGATAGAAATGTTAGCAGGCAAAACATGGCAGAGATTGGCTTAGTCAAGGAATTCGTGGAGAAGGTTTGGGAAGGACTTTAAGTTGTGAAATTGCAATGGATGATGATGATATACTGTATACAGGTAATTACAGGTAGATAGATAAATAGATAGAGAGATAGATTGATAGAAGACAGGTGGATGGATGAATGGATTGATAGATAAATAGACTGATAGATCGATGGATGGATTGATGGATGGATGGATAGATGGATAGACAGGTAGATAGGTAGACAGATAGAATGGATAGAGATGGTTTGATAGATAGATGTAAACAGACAGACACAGACAGACAGACAGATAGTTAGGTGAATAGATAGATGGATGAATAGATTAACAGAGATACAAGTATTTCTTTCTCTCTTTTGTACGCTTTCCGCTGTTATTTCCAGATTATATTTAATTCCCTTCTATTCCAGTCCATCTATCCCTCCTTCCCTTTGCCTCTCCTTTCCCCCCTTCGCTCACTAAGTATTAAACAGCAAACTTAGCGTGACTCAGGCCCTACTTAATTGCTCCTTACCCTCGGAATGTTAATGTCGCCGGCAATGCAGTGGCCTGAATTAGAGAGCATTAAGGAACTGGGCGTGAAGAGGCATTTAGCAGGCTTGGAATTAGTTATCAATAAATTTGGGATATGTAACAGAGGGAGGGTATAGGACGGGGGAACAGAAGGGGGAGAGGGAGAAGGAGAGAGGAGGGTAGAGAGGAGAAGGGGGAAGGAGAAGGAGGGGGAGGGTATGAGACAAAGGATGAGAAGGACAAAGAGGAGAGAGAGAAGGGAAAGAAGAAGGGGAAGAGAGAGTTGAGGCAGTGTGTGGAGACTGAGGGGGGAGGGGGGACAAGGTGGTGAGGGCAGAGGGAGGGGAGGGGTAGGGAGGAGAAGGGGGAAGGAGAAAGAGGGAGAGGGTAAGAAACAAGAGATGAAAAGGAGGAGGAGACAAAAAAGAGGGAAAGGAAGAGGCAGAGAAGGGAGAGACAGAGAGGAGGGGAAACAGAAAAGGGAGAGAGGAAGGAGGAGGAGGTGAGGGAGGAAGGGGGAAGACATGAATAAGACGGAACATACGAAAGTGATGCAGGAAAAGAAGATAGTTGCAGTAGGTGGGTTGATCCATGCTACGAAGGGTACGAGTAAACTGCGAGAAAAAGACAAGGGTAACAAAGAAGAAAACAGAAAATGAGATTAGTGGGGAAGAAAGATTGATAGCAGAGGGAGAAGCGGATACAAAGGAATATACAAAGGAAAGCAAACAGCAATATACCTTGCGGTCCTTTTAAGGCTGCTTCTTACAGAGTTGACTCTGACTATAAGATCTAATTCTACATGTTGAAGGATAAGGATAGTAAAGCAAGAAGCCTCCCCCCCCCACCTCCAAAACCACTAGTTAAAACTCGCAGGAAAAGTGAGAAAGACCACCATGCAGCATGAAAAAACTGACATGGAAATTTCATAGGAAAGATTGAAAAGGAAAAGTTACACTCTAAAATACTTTATCTATAATCTACCTGTAAGAGAAAGTAATAAAGTAAAATGAATAATCAAATAAAGTAATAAATATCTCATGATATTATGTACGGATACGGTGAGTTAACGGGACGTCTGAAGACAGTGCGGAAATTGAACAGTGTGGATGTTCAGGGGTGGTGCAGCAGCATTGCCTGGTGCTTTTCAGGTAGGCAGCAGTCAGTCAGACCCCAGCTCCGTTCACTCCACTGTGACAAGGAACTTTCCTATGTGGGACAAGTACACAAGTTACCTTGTGAAGCAATGACCTCTGTTACATGAAAAAAATTCCGGTGGTGGTCACTTCACTAACAGGGACCCTCAGTGATCCACAGCCCATCACAGATTGAAAATAAGAGTAGTGACCATTAACTCAAGGCTATCTCTGCAAATCTTAGGCTGTGCTCATACTACTCTATTTGCATTTAATAAATTGATAAATATATAATGACGTGACGCGACGCTACGTACGGGTACGTTACGTTTACAGGGTTCTTTGTAGACAGGAGGGGAATGAACTAACTTGTAGCTGGCAAAAGTAAGTTATTCGGCCAGAAACAGAGCCAGCAGAGGATTCTCGTGCAAGTACTTGTCTATTTTGTTTTTAAATGGCTTACCTGAGATACTGTTCACTGTATCTGAGGGTAATCTCTTCCAGATACTTACGACCCTGCTGAAGAAAAAGTATTTTGCTTCATGGGATTGGAAATTCTTTCCCATGATTTTGCAGCCATTATACTCCTGGTTTGACTCGACCGGTCTATTTCAAAATATTTATTCATGTCTAAGCTGTCATATCTCTTCATGATTTTGAAAACTTCATAACCTGCTTTTCATTAGACTGAATAATTTAAGTTATTCAAGGCATTCCTCATATGGTTTGTTTCTCAGTCGTGGTATCAATTTTGTGATTCTTCGCATCTAATTTTTCTATGTCCTCTCTGTAGTACCGAAACCAGAACTGCACACAATACTCGAGATTTGGTTGCATTAGCGAGTTGTACAAGATAAGTATGACTTTTTCCGATTTAAACTCGAAATTTCTTCCAATAAAAACCACCAACTTGTTTGCAGTTTTAACCTCTTCAGTGCAGTGCTTACTCTGTTTTAGGTCATTTGATATTATCATACCAAGAGCCTTTTCATTGTCTGTGCTTGTTAATTGGATATTGTTTTGTTTTGTACTTCGCTTGGACGTTATTTCTAATATGAAGTGTTTTCCGTTTTTCTATATTGAATTTCATCTGCCATTTTTCTGCCCAGCATGTCAATGTAATGGAGGGAGGGGAGAAGACAGTTAGGGAGAATACGAAAAGGCAGAATGAGAGGGAGGAAAGAGAGGAAAAGGAAAGAGAAGAGGGAGCAAGAGGGTTGAAAGAAGAGGTGAAAACGAGAGGAAAAGGAAGAAAGAGGAGAGAAAGGGCAAAAAATAGGTAAAGTGGAGATGAGGCCGAAGTTGGGAGAAGGAAAGAAAATGTATGAGCATAAAAGGATATGTAAAAAAGAAAAAAAGAGGAAGAAGGTGATGAAATTATAGAGCAGAGGGGAGATGGAAGGAAATGGGAAAATTAGAGAGAGAGAGAGGAGGAGGAGGAGGAAAGGAAAGTAAATGGAAAAAGGGAAAGGGAGGATGAGGATCACAACAGGAGTTGGAGGAGGGTAATTACTAAAGTGCAGCAGTAAGAGGGAGGAATGGAAAGAGGAGAAAAAAGAAAAGGAAAAAGAAAGGAAAGTGCAAAAGCAGGAAACCAAGCAAGAGAAGAACGAGGAGAGGAAACAAATGGAAAAGAGACCGGAGGAGGTAAGAGAACACGAGGGAGGGGAGGGGGATAGAAGGGTGAAAGAAGGTGGAGTGACCTAAGAGGAGAAAAAGGTTGAAGAGAAAAGAGAGTAGAAGGAGAGAGAAAGAAAGGGCAGGACAGGAGGGGGGATGACACGCAGACAATATAAGATTAATGTCAGGGAAAATGAGAGGAGAAAATCAGGAAAGGATGTGACAGAATAAGTGAAGGAAGAACATAAAAGAGGAAGCATTAGAATGTGGAGAACTACAGTTCACAGGATGGCTAAGCATGAAAGTGTGTTTTTTTTTTTTTTACAGCAAACAGCAACAATGAAGTGCTGAACATTAGGAGGGCAGCATTAGAATATGTGAACACCCGTGAACAATAGTGTAGTGAGCATTACTGAGCAGAGAATGAATATTGCAGTACTGAGAACAGTGACCATCAGAGAAATTAAAAGTGGTTTAGGAATTCTTCAAGGAGTGATGCTTTGAATAGCAAGTACCAAAGCAGCGGGCATAACCCACTCATGGTAGGGTCAGCTCTAGTACTGTATTCAACCTAATGCCAGACTGTTTTATTAATCTGAGAGTAACTCACAGGAACCTGAGCTAGTTAAGAAGTGATTATGGGTGTAGTGATCATTAGTGTGTTCAATTGCGACCATTTGAATGATGGAAAGAATGAAGGAGAATGAGGCTGCATGATGGTTTAAATGAGGTATATGAAGCAATGAAAGCAGGGGTGAAAGAAGGAAAGAATGAAGAAGAGTAAGTGGTAGGGTGAGGTGTGAGTGAAGAACAGAATGAAGGAGCAAAGGAAGGAATAGAGGAAGGACTGAAATTATAAGAGAATGGAGGAGTGAGTAATGGTAGGAACGAAGGAATACAAGAGAAAGGAGTTAAGACTTCAAGGAAATGAATATATGAATGAAGGAAAAATTAAAGTGAAATGAGTTACTGAAGATGAGAATGTAGGAAAGAATGAAGGGTTGAAGCAGGACGTAAGAAGGATGTCGAGCAAGGTGGATGAAGGATAAAGTAAAGGAATGAATTGATTAAAAAGGACAGAATGAGGAAAAGAATGGAGGAATGTGCAAGGATTGTTGTGAAGGATGAAAAGAGATAGGAAGCGATGATAGGGCTGGGAGGGAATGAAGTTATTAATGAAGGACGTTAGAAGTGAATTGGGTAGAAAAGAAGGAAGCGGGGAGTCAAGGGAAGAAGGAGTACCCGGTAAGTGAATGAAAGAATGAAGGAGTGAAGGAAGTGAAGGAGGGCGTAAGAAGCGTGTCAAGCAAGAGCAGCTCAGGAGACCATAAGCCCTGACATGCCTTTTAGGGTGAAGGAGGCAGGAAGGGAAGAAGGAAGGAAGGAGGGAAAGTGGCAGGGAGGGAAGGAAGGAAGGAAGGACGAGAATATAGAACATGAGAAACAGAATGTTGTGGATTGACATAGGATGGATAGATGAAGAAGAGAGAGAAAATATAAAGAAGGATGAAGAGAGGGAGGGGAGAAGGAAGAAGAAAAGGAAGAAAAGACAGTATTGCTAACGAAGTAAGAAAGAAGTAGAAAGATGAACTGTTAGACAGAGAAAGAGAGAGAGAGAGAGAGAGAGAGAGAGAGAGAGAGAGAGAGAGAGAGAACGGGGGAAAGAATCACATTAGGAAGGAAGGAGTACATAGGGGTAGGAAGGAGTAAATTGATATGATTGCATGGAAAGAGTGCATAGGAGGGAGTAGGTACAAGGTAAAATTTATAAGGGAGTACGTGGAAGGGAGTACATGGATGGCAGTACACTGAAGTGAGTAGTTGTTGTTGATCAGCCTTCTGTCTGGCCGACCAGACCCATTAACCACAGACAAGCAACCGCAACTGTAGGAGCATTCCCTGCGATGAATCGATAGTCGTTGCATTTGGGGAAATGTATGGTTTAGTTTCTGGATGAATTTGCATCTCTCCTTCCAGTTAACAGGGACATCATAATAGGGTTCACTTCACCCCGTTATATGGTTACGACCCAGCATTGTAAATGATTTCCTGGGCTACAGGAAAAATTAGACGTGTCACCTAGTGTAAGGCCACCTGAAATGAAAAGAGTAATAAAAGGTGAGAGGAAGGAAGGGAGATATAGGCAGAGAGGATGGCAGATACAGGAATAGAATGATAAAAATATAGTAGTAGGCAACACGTCAAGTGAGTGAATGAAAGTCGCCACCACCTATCATTACACTGAAATGAGTATATGAAGTAAAAAAGAGTTCACAGAACGGAGTACATATAAATGGGCACATGGCAATACTGAAAACACAGGACATGCTGGTTTATAACAAGGTTAAATGATTGGATGAAATTTAATCTTTGGACACCTAAAACCCAGTTGGCTTTTGTAATTCAATCCTAAAACCCAGTGGGCTTTTGTAATTCAATTCAATAAAAAAAAAAAAAAGGCTACGAAAAAGGGGACTGAGGAAGAACAAGAACAATCGAGATAGCAGTCGCCTTCTCTACGATGTATTTGCATTAGATTCTTGCTACAGCTACACGATCTTGTTCAGCTTGATAAGGAAGCTAGAATTTGCCTACTACTGTCTCTAGTATGATACCTAACGTTTTGATTTCATCATTGCTTCCATCATACGATTTTTTATGGAATGATTATTACGGTGTCGTCTTGTATGGGCTGATCATTGCTAAACAAGATATTTTTTTTTGTTTTTTTTTAAGACCTCATTTAGTGAAGTAATTAGTGAAGGACCTATTTAACCTCTCAGATTTGAAAAGGTTATCATAAGCTTAGGAAATCGTTTGCTGATTCCTAAATAACCAAGACACCCTCGTAGAGAAGGACTTAATACTGAAGGAACTGATCCTCTTATGATCAAGACAACTCCATCGTTCGGTTTGCACGTGAAACAAGGCAATGCTAAAGTATTCAACTGGGAATGGATATAGGAACATTAATAGTGGCATCATTACAACTCTTATGACTTTAATAAAGTATTGTGTGCCTGTTAACGACAGGCGATTTTATTCAGTTGAGAGTATAGGAGCCTTGGAGAGTATAGCATTCCATTCCAGCTAAGGCCAGACGATATTATTCAGCTGGGAGTCTGTGGCAGAGACAAAGAAGGCTAATCTTTTTACCATTAACCCTCGCATGATCATTCTAGTATTTGTTCCAGCCAATGTAAGGCGATTATATTTAGATGAGAGTGAATCATAGAAGCCTGAGATTTAAAACAGGTGGAGGAATACAATGGAAGTAATATAGAAAGAAAAGAAGTGGAGGAGGGAACGAAAGAAGAGGGATAAAAAAAGTAGATGAAAGGGAGGTGGCGTGTAATGAATGACGGAGGTAAATATAGAAGTAGGAGATGAAGAAATGGAAGGAAAGAGAAGAGATGAAAGGGGAGAAGGAGGAACTGCAATAGAGATGAAAGGCAAGAGAGATGAAAGAACGGAGAGAGGAGAGGAGGGAATGAGGAAATAAGGGCGAGGAAAAAAAAAAGGGAGGGAAAGAGGATAGTAAAGAGGAAGGGTTAGAACAGAAGATGGGAGGGATAGAGCAGACATGAAAGGAAAGATGGCTGTAGAAAAGGAAAGGGTAAGATAAAAAGAAGTACTGGAAGAAAGCAAAATTAATTAAGGGGAAAAAGACGAAAAGTAACGAACTGGGAGTTAGGTGGAGAGATTAGGAAAAGAGGGAGAAAAATGTCGAGAAGAGAAGAGACTAGATAAAAGATTAACTTAAAACTATTTTTGAAAGAGAAATTTACTCCCAGTATGATATGCTGGTACATGAAGAGAGACCTGAACTGATGAAATAGCTTAAGCATCTCGACGCAATAATAGAAAATAAAGGTGCATGTACGTACAAAGGAAGTGGAGAGTAGATTGGTCTAGAAAAGGAAAGTGGCTTGTGGTGTGAAGGTCTTGATACGAACAAAAGGTTTAAGTATGGGTATTACAAGAGGATTCTTTTTTTAAATATACATTCGACTCTGGGCACAGGCTTAACAGCTCCTTCACTAAGGCCCAGTAGTCTTCCTACTTATCCTACACTTCCCCATGTCACCACTTCGGCTCTAACACCTACCTTCTTTACTAAATACCTGCTCAGGTTGTGCCATACAAGACTGGTGTACTGGGGACAGCGGGGGTATTTTTTCATGTTAGTGGGTTTTATGGAAGATCAGAAAAGTTTGCTTTCAGCGAAATTCAAGTTCTCAAACTGTTCCTTGCCCCAGCTAGGATTCGAACCTGCACCCACTGAATCAGAAGACAACCTCCCTACCAACTCGGCCGCCGCCTTCACCACTGAGATGTGTTTGTGCACACTTTAACATTCGGTGCGAAACCTTGGCATAATATGAGTGTGAAGAGTCAAGAGTAACAGCAATGAAAATGAAACTGCTGAGGATTATGTGTGGAATGTCTAGACTGGATAGGATAATGAACTGAAGATGCGGAATAAGGTGGTCTGCTGACAACAGGATACAAGAATATGTTAACATGATATGGCCATGCGGAAAAAATGGGTGCAAAGAGAGCAATGGAATAGGTTTATGTGAGAAAATTTCGTGGTGGTCTGAAATATGATAGGTGGATATGGCAAATGAGTGTGTAAGAAAAACAGTCCAGAGGCTGATGAGAGAGACCTGACAGGGGATCGAGGTGGCAGGATTAGGTATGTGTGGAGTACGTGGAAAGGGTTTGGCAACCCTTTCGAACTTCAGTCAGTGGACTGACTGACAGGTACATACATACCGGTAGAACATTTATAATGAAAATAAGTATGTACGGATGGTTGGGCTTCTGAGATAAAGCTCAGATTCCGGAGGCTCGAATGGTGTGTGAATGGTCGTGTCGCCAATTTCACTGAGCATCCTGTTGACAGTTGTTCAATTTCAGTACTGTTTCACGTCCTTCCTATATCCTTTCTCTCCCCGTTTTTAGGTGGAATAATGAGTAGGGGGATGTGTGATGGGAAGGGTGGGGGTGAGGGGGCACTAGTAAGAAGTCAGGGGGAGGGACGGAGTGAGAGAGATGGGTGAGACGATGAGGAAGTGAGGGCTTTGATGTGAGTGATGACGTAGCTTAGTTGCGAGGGAGGTTGGGAGTGAGTGAGAGTGTGATGGGGGAGGAGTGAATGAGGAATGAAGTGAGAGGGTAAATCGGGGAGGAGTGAATGAGGAATGAAGTGATAGGGTTAATGGGGGAGGAGTGAATGAGGAATGAAGTGAGAGGGTAAAGAACGTACAGGGTAAGGGAACGAAGAATGGAGTGAGGGAGAGTGTGAGGGGCTAAGGAATGGTGCTGAGAGTGAGTGAGTGAGTGAGGGGGCACTAAGAGTGTGTCAGGGGGAGACAGGGGCGGCGCCATAAGCCCTGGCATCTCCTTTTACACGTCACTTTGCGAGGCAGGCAGGCAGGCTGAAGGGCAGGGCAAGCAGGCAGGCAGGCTG